>VMDO01028941.1:0-23258 GCA_007922755.1 Pedetes capensis
TTGCTTTCTAACACTTCACTTTCTGAATATTCGAAAATTTTCTTTAGAGGAATAGTTTGTGAATCATTTAGTAATTATCAATGTGATTCTGAATCATCTCTATTTTCTCATATAAACTCCTGAGAAATTTAATTTTTCAAGTCCTTTAGGATTCAATCATACTTAGATCTGGACTTGTCTCAACTAATATGAAATAATTCTATAGTATTCTATTTCCATTCATTCTTTCTTAAAGTGTGCAGTGAATTTGGAGTGTATTTTGAGGGGGACAGTGGAGTTTTTCAATTAAGCTTGCTCAGTTAATCAGATATAACCAAGATTTTTCAATCTGAATTCTCTGTGTGTATTTTCTGAACTCTGGTTTCCTTCTACTTTCAACTTATCCTGTTGTAATTTTACAAAACACAATTTTGTCTCTATTTTTCTTTAGCGTAACAGGAATTTCAACTACAACTGGCTTAAGTAAATATATACATATAAATTCACATAACTGAGAGATAACAAGTAATATTCATTTGTCATTAGTTCTATAGGATTACCTTCAGAAGCCTATTCTATCTTTTGTGTATTTCTTATTGCAATATAGTTTTCAGACATCTAAGATTGTATCTTCACATGCAGGAGAAGAAACAATAACAAAAACTCCACTTTTTCCCAAACTCAAGCTGAAATCCTGGTGTTAGCGCATGTTATACCTGATATTTATGGATAGAGATGAATCTCATAGGTTAAGACTGAATGAAATATCTACCCACCAGCTGAGAGTGAAGTTGGTGCCATTGGAAATGGAAATAGATTTTTTCTTGGTTTGTCTATTGCACTTTGATATAATTATTCCCAATTCTAAGATCATACCTTTCTCATGGAGGAGAATACATAAACTACATTTTCCAGATTCCCTTGCCTTTCTGTTCCCAGTCATAGTTTAAACTGTAAACAAATCATATGATGCCAGGTGTTGTGATATATGCCTGTAATCCCAGCAACTCAGGAGACTGATACAAGAGGAGCACAGATTCAAAGCCAGAGGTAGCCATTGGAACTTTATGTTGTTGTTGTTGTTGTTGTTGTTGTTGTTGTTAGGTGCCGTCGAGTCGGTATCTGACTCATAGCGACCCTCATAGGGTTTTATACCAAAATAAAATAAAATTTTAAAAGGATGATGGGGATGTGGCTTAGTAGTGAAATATTTGTCAAATATGTGTGAGGTCCACAGTTCAAACTTCAGCCCCGGAAAAAGAAAAGTTATTTTTAAATCATGATGGTGTGTGTGTGTGGTAATGCATGCCTGTAATCCTAGCAACTCAGGAGGCTGACACATGAGGATTGCAAATTGGAGGACAGATGCAGCCTGCTTAACCTAGTAAAACCCTGTTCCCCCCCCCAAAAAAAAAAAGTTAAAAAGGAAGAAGGCTGAAGTGAAATTAATTGGAAGAGCACTTTTGTAGCATTTGTAAGGTCTTGGATTCAAACTCTAGTACTGCCAAAAATAAATAGATAAATAGATAAATAAATAAACTAAACGAACAAAATCTAAACTAGAAACAAAGATGACAAAGGGAAAATTTTTATTTTCCCTAGTATCAGTTGCAAACAGTTTCAGGGCCTTATATTAGAAGTCTCCAGCCTTGTATTTTTCAATAGTGTACAGATGGATCAAAACAATAGCTAAGTCAGTCACACATTTATTTATCTACATGCCTGCAGCCGCAGCACTGTGGCATCAGATCCCATCAGATGTCAGAATCTAAGCAGTGTTGGGCCTGATTAGTACTTGGATGGGAGACTACCTGGGAACACCAGGTGCTGTAGGCTTGGGAGATGGACGTGGCAACCCACTCCCAAAAATCAATCCTCCATTGAAAACCCTGTGAATAGCAGAGAAGCACTGACAATAGTGTTTCCTCTGTTGTACATAGGGTAGCTATGAGTCGGGCACTGACTCTAGGGCACCTAACAACAACATTTATATACATATGTGCATGCGGAATTTGATATAAATCTGAACTTTTTTTCTATAGTGATCTACCTTTTTACATTCTCAGCAGTATTACATGAGTTATCTAGTCTGTTGGCATTATTGCCAGCATTTGGTATTATTGCTATTTTTTATTTTAGCTATTCTAGTAGGTTTCATTTTTTTCCCTATCTTCCCCAATTTTTCTGACATGCTCATAAAGTTGTGATGTTTACATTGAGATTGACCTCTCCCTGTTCATCCCTCCTTTTTGACATCATCTATTATATTTAAAAATGTATAATGATTGTTTGTTTTAAATCTCACCTAATGGCTCTCATTTCTTTCAATATTCTGCTGTCCATTCAACATTTTATCTTTTTTCTCTGTTTCTCCTACTATTAAATCTCATACTTCTCTTAAAAATATGATGATTTATCTTGTTCTACAAGTTAAAATATAGAAATTATTCTAGTTTCTCATATATCACTTTAATAGTGGAAACCTCCAATGCTATTTCTTTTATCTGAATATCTTCTACTATGAATGATCCTGTGAAGACAATCTTCTGTTTTAAATATCCCTAGAAAAGCACATAATCCTTGTTGAAAACATGCCAATATTTTCTAGTCTACTCACATTTATACACCCAGAAGGTAATACAATACTTCCATAGTATAGAGAAAATATTATTTCTGAATAAATTAATTACTTTAAAAAGGAAATGGGCTGGGATTTAGCTCAGTTGGTAGAGCGCTGTGCTGCAGTCTCTGAGGTCCCGAGTTCGATTCCCAGCACCGCAAAAGTGGGAAAAGGGCCTGGCAATCCACTCCCAAGGCAATCCCGAAACAGTCAGCCATTGAAAACCTTTATTGAAAACCATTATTCTCCTCATTTTGTCTCTGTATCTTAGCACTTATACCCTTTAAAAGTATCTGAGGGTGCAGTTCAGTGGTAGAGCACTTGCCTACAACCTGGCCCTGGGTTCAACCCTCCAGTACTGCAAAATAAATAAATAAAACTTTCATTATTGATTAGTAGATTTATATTTGTTCTTTAACAGTAGAAATTTTATATTTTTGTTTTGTTCATGATGATCAATGGAGTATGCAAAATATATAAAATGATAATAGTAAATAATTAAAATGATGTGAAATGGAGATTCTCACTTTCAAAACTCTTGCATAAAATTTTAATCAATTTATTAATAAATGTTTCAGAATACATTACTATAAGAAATGGCAAATCAAACTATTGTAACATTCTCTAATTGTGATCTTTATTGAGAATCATTTCGAAAATAAAGCAGATTTTAATTCAGGTGTTTGTCAATAAGCTCAGGCTGGAACACTGTATACACACACACATACCTGCTCACCAGTGTCTCATTGTACCTTATATCTGTGTTTTTCAATTTGTGAATGTTGATGAAATTTTGAATTTTAAAACACGAATGCTGGACATTAAAATATAGCAGAGGAATAACTTTTATCCCTATGAATTGAATGAATTGGTTAATTGAATGAATTGGAAAATCTAATATAGCGCACATATGGCTCAAAATAAAGGAAAATAGAAAACATCTGACATAATGAGCATAAGAGAGTAAAATGATAGAAAGAGTTACAAAAGAGACTTAAATGTAGAAAGTTAAAATTTAGGAAGAATTCTTTTAAGATATTGAACACAATCATTGTATACATAAAGAGTCACTAAAGAAATGGAAGGTAAAGAGTCAAGAAAGAAACAAATTACAGAAAATTCCTTTAAAATGTGTAAAAAATGAGATATGCACTACAAGCATAGGTAATTACTCTCATCCCATATACCTTAGAGGAAAAATTGTTGGTGCACATGCATATGTTTTGCAGTACTTCAGCATCCAGGAAGTTGAGTGTGGTGGCATGGATTGCTCATAAAAAACTCCCCAAATGCTGGGTGACATGGCACCCACCTGTACTCCCAGAAACCTGGGAGGCTGAGGCACAAGGATTGAAAGTTTGAGGGTAGAGTTGGCGTGTGCAATTTAATGAGAGCTTGTCTCAAAACAAAAATAAATAAATAAATAAAAAGAGGCTGGAAGTACAGTCCATTTGCACATTACTTGCCTAGCATGAACCAGGCCCTGGGTTCAAATTTCTAGCATTGCAAAATAAATATGTAAATACACACATACATACATACATACATACATACATACATACATACATACCTGATGGTGGTGGTGGTGTAGTTGGCAAGAAGTGTGTATGGGATTCTAAGAAGTTAGTGAAGGTTATGTACACATTGATATGTTTGGTATAACAAGCTTGAGAAGTGTACAAGATTTTAAATAATTAAGATTAGAAATAATTGATATTACTAAAAACATAAAAATGTATTATTGTGATATAGTAATGATATTGCTTTGGTGTTAAACTATATATTGATTAAGATATATTCTTGGTATTTCTGAATAAAATCTGTCTGTGGAATAACACATTAGATATAACACATTGCAGTCAAAATACTGATAGATTTTCTCAGTAAAATACTCCCTCCATGACATAAGGGAGATGTCACTGGCTGATTCAATAAGTTATCAAAACATTCACAGAATTAAAACTTCCAAGTTTATTCTACACTGTTTTTTTTAAAGATTTTTACTTTAAAATTCAGAATTACACACGACAATAAAAAGGAAATCATTGTTTCTGTGTTACCAGTGAGTTTTCTGTAGGCTCAAAGAAGAATTTGGTAAAGGATTTGATTGAAAAAACTTTAATTCACGATAGAAGGTAAGACAAAGTCTGACAATTCTACATCATACCTGGGCATGGTGGCTCATGCCTGTAATCCCAGCAGCTCAGGACATGGAGGCAGAACTATTGCAAGTTTGAGACCAGAGGCAGTTGCATAATTTAGAAAGACCCTGTCTCAAAAAGTAAAAATAATGGGCTGGGGTGCAGCTCAGTAGTCCAGCTCTTGCAAAGCATGCATGCATGAGGTCCTGGGTTCAAACCCAGCATTCTAAATGAATGAATGAATGAATAACTAAATAGACAGATAGATAGATAGATAGATAGATAGATACAATTCTACATCACACATGGTTTATATACAATTTTGTAAGCTCAACACTATCTAAAACAAACTATCAAGTTGTTTTCATTGTGAAATACAGAAATATAAGAAATCATCTTAAACATACAGTTTGCATGATTTATGGTAGCCTAATAAATGAAGATAATAAAAAAGAATGGTCTCATATAACTATTGCTACATGTCTCCTACACTATTCAATGCTTGGTGCAGTAATGATTATTCAAGAAAAATGTAGACTCAATAGGAAATATAATTGCTTATATTATTGACCAAATTCTTGGTCTTTTAATTTTCAGTGATTAGTCTGCCTTAATTTTTGTTTCAGATTTACAAACATGGTTAATGTGAAAAACATACATCGTTTTTACAAAAGATACAACAGAGAACATCACAACAAAATAAAAATTATTTTAATACTAGAATCCTTTTTCCAGTTTTAAATTCCATTTATTTTTTCATCCTATGAAAATTCTCCTTTATGAATACCATGTATCTTAAGACTATTTTCATTGTGCTATACTAACTTGATGTTGCCAAAATCAGTTCATATGCATTGGATGACTATACATATTATTCCTACTTAAAACTAAGAACAGAATTAGTACAGCTCTTTTTCCTCTCTTAAAAAATCTTATCCTTAGTTTATCTGTTTATCTTACTTCTTATAGCTTGGAGATGACTTTCTGAACAAATGTAGACTGAAATTTACCATAACAAGAAGACAGGGAAACTCCAATCCTAATAAATAACGTCCATAGTAATAACAACAAACAAAAATTCATGTTCACTATTTCAAAAGGGAAAAAGATTGTTCTTGAAGAAATGAAATGTTATCCAACACATTGACAGCAATGATATTAGTAGAATACCATGTATTACATAAACAAATAGAAATAATTACTGCAGTACTTTCTTTTATTTTCTTCAGTAATGTCAACCTTGAATTGCAGTCTCTGTGAATAGCATTTCAAAAGAGCTACAGGCCAATTCTTGTTGAATGTTTTGCTATTATTGATAATTAACAGTTACTGAGAGTTTAGGATGCAATTAGGTGCTGTAATAAACATTAGCTAATCTGATAGCTATCTAGTCTAAAGTGATTATATAAATAGATTAGGTTTAGATTGAGGTAAAGGGAGCAGAACGCTGAAGGTCTGGATGGTAGCAAATTAAGTAAGGGAAATTCTTTGGGAAAAAGAACTCATTTAACTTACTTTTAAAACAAGTAATTCTGCTCAAAAATAGAACTCATCTATTTATTCTATAAACATTTAATTGTCCTCCATATGCCCTCCAATTACCTAAGCAGAAAGACAACATTAAATCTCTTCAATAACTGAGTTTACATTCTAGTACAAGATATAGCAATTAAGTTTTTAAAAAGAAAGATCCTTTCAAACTATTTCTACAAATAAAAAAGTCTATTACACCATAAACTATTTTACATATGAAGGTAGCTGACAAAATTTGAAAGAATGATCATTAGAATCTGCATGAATTTTCTAGACCATTTATATTGACACCATTCTTAGCTTTTTTTTTTTAATGCAAGCAATTGTTCTGACAAGATAATAACAAAGTTCGCTACAGGGAACATTTCTATCTTAAACAGACCTGGGACTCAAGTACATATAGAAAAATATTACCAAGTAAATGATAGAGAAGACTTAGATGGGGAGGGTGGGGTGGAGGAATACAAGAGGGTAAGGGGGAACCTATATGAATAATGTACATCAAAATGCGTATATGTAAATCCCACAATGAAAAGCATGTTAGAATGAATCACATTAAGGTGTACATTAAAAATGTCAAAAAAAAAAAAAAGGAATCTGCATGAAGATATGCCAAGTGCCCACCAAGATTTGAAGGAAAAATATCCAATATAAAAATAAGAACAAATGAGAATTTCTAAAGGCAAAAATGAGCTTGTTGTGCTTGAGGAACTAAGAGAATTCAGTGTGGGACGTTGTGTAGTAATGGATGGGATAACCTAAGACACTCAGGAAAGAGTCAGAGGGGAGATCACATGTGTTTCAAATGTCATTGTAAAGAGCTACATTTTCCTATTAAATTCATTAAGAAGGCCTTAGTAGACAGGGAAAAGTTGAAATCCAATTAAAATTTGTGGAAATTTTTCTTTATCTTTCACTTACCTGGTCTCATTGGAAACCAAATTTTAACAGAAAGAGGAAATTTAATCTTAAAAGTGCCATTCACTATATTTTTATAGAGAGAAGTTTTAAAAATACCTTAGTTATTATGTACTTTAAAGATGATAAGACTTCAAAGGACAGCCCAACAAGCTCAAAATCAAATAATATAATGTCATATACAAAGAGCTAGGATAGAAAATCAAAAGAGAAGAACATGCCCTCTTTTTCTCAAGCTTAAAGATGTGAAGAAAACATTCAAGCCTTCAGTGGCAATAGTGAGGGATTCTTCAGGTAAAATATTAAAGGGGAAAGAAAATATCAAAAGAAAGAAAATACAGAGTCAATATGCTACAAAGAATTGTGTGGGATCAAACATTTCAAGAGATTGTATATGATCAGGATTCAATGATACTAAATGACGAAGTGAAGGAATTGGCAAAACACAAGCCTCCAGGAATTGATAGAATGTCAATTGAGATGTTTCAACAAACAGATATAGTACTAGAAGTGCTCACTTGCCTATGTCAAGAGAATTGTAAAACAGTTACCTGGCCAAACAACTAGAAGAGATCTATATTTGTGTCTGTTTCCAAGAAAGGGGATCCAATTGAAAGCAGAAACTATCAACTGATATCATTAATATCATACATAAGCAACATTTTCTAAAGATCATTCAAAAGTGACTGTATATAGACGGCAAACTGCTGGAAAGTCAACTCATAATCAGAAGAGTATTGAACCAGAGACATCATTGGTAATGTCAGATGGATATTGGCTGAAAGCAGAGAATACCACAAAGATATCTATGTTCATTGCCTATACAAAGGCATTTGACTGTGTGGATCACAAAAAAATCATGGATAACATTGCAAAGAATGGGAATACCAGAACAGTTAATTGTACTCATGAGGAATTTGGACAAAGAGACAGTCCTTCAAACAGAACAAGGAAACAATGCCTGTTTAAAAATCAGGAATGGTGTGCATCAGGGCCGTACCCTTTCACCATACCTCTTCAATCTCTTTATTAAGCAAATTATCTGAGAAGCTGGAATTTATGAAGAAGAGTGTGGCAATAGGACTGCAGGAAGATTCATTAACAACTTGCATTATGCAAAAGACACTATTTTTCTGAAAATTAAGAAGATATGAAATATTTACTGATGAAGATCAAAGAACATAGCCATCAGTATGGACTGCACCTCAACATCAAGAAAACAAAAATCCATGCAACTGCATCACTAAGCAACTTGATGATAAATGCAGAAAAGATTGAAGTTGTCCAAGATTTTGTTTTGCTTGATTCTACAATCAAAATCCATGGAAGCCGCAGTCAAGAAATCAAAGACCTACTACATTGAGAAAAGCTGTTGCAAAAGACCTCTTTAAAGTGTTAAAAAGTAAATTTGTCACATTGAAGATGAAGGTGCACCTGACTCTTGCCATGATATTTTCAGTTATGCCATATGCTTTTGAAAGTTAGGTAATGAATTAGAGAGATGGGAGAAGAATTGATATTTTTGAATTAGGGTGTTGGAGATAGATATTTAATTTACCACTGACTGCCAAAAGAACCAAGAAATCTGTCCTAGAAGTGCAACCAGAGTGCCACTTCAAAGCAAGGATGGCTAGACTGTTTCTTATGTATTTTGGACATATTGTTAGGAGGGACTGATCCTTGGAGAAAGACATAATGTTTGGGAGAGTGGTAGGTTAATAAAATAAAAAGGAAGACTCTCAACTAGTGGTTGCAACAATTGGCTTAAACATAGAAAAGATCGTATGCATGGCACTGTTTCGGAGACTCTTTCATTCTGTTGTACCATAGGGTCACTGAGGTTTGGAACAGACTCAATGGCACCTAAAAACAGCAACAAAGATGACATAGTATATTATCAATATTTTCTTAATTCAATACCCTTATTAGCCAGACTGTGATATAAAATAATGAAAATATAAATTTACTCTTTAGCATTTACTATATTTAGCAATTCGTATAATATTCTTAACCAAGAAAGTTAAATTTCTTGTAATAAAAACATTAAGAACATTTTCAAACTTTAGGAGAACCAGTTCATACCACCACCAGTCTTCATACATGTATAATTTTCCATGGGCTATAATCTTTTATCTTTTTTTTTTTTTTTGCAGTACTGGGGTTGAATCTAGGCCCTTGCCAAAGCTGTTCAAGTGCTCTACCACCAAGTTGCATCCCCAGCCCAATTTTTACTTTTTGTTTTGAGACAAGGTCTTGCTAAGTTACACACGCTGCCTCTGACCTCAAACTTATGATCCTCGTACCTCTGCCTGCCAAGTTGCTGGGATTATAGTTGTGCACCACCAAGCCCAGTTCATCTTTTATTATTTTTAAGCCAATATGCCTAGTTATAAATGGCATGGATTATGGCAACTATAAGTGGTATGCTGAAAATAAGGCATACTGAATAGAGAGCAGTAAGTTGAAGTAGAGGAGATGTGAACAGTGAGAAAAATAGTGAGCTTCCAGGTACCAAAGTTTAGGAAATTTTTGACTGCCCAATATTGGAGCATTAGAAGTATGAAAAGGTCTGTCTCTATTGCTCTAGAACTTTTTTCTTTTGCTTTTTTCTTTCCTTTCCTTTCCTTTCCTTTTCTTTTCTTTTTCCTTCCCTTCCCTTTGTTTTCCTTTCCTTTCCTTTCTTTTTCTTTCCTTTCCTTTCCTTTTCTCTTTTACAGTACTTGAGAATTGATCGCAGAGCCTCATATATACTTTGCAAGTACTCTACCACTGAACAGCACTCCTAGCTCATATTTTGATTTTTTTAAAATTTTTAAACAGGATCTCACTAAGTTTTACAACCTGCTTTTGGCCTCCAACTTGGTGATCTTCCTGCCTCAGCCTTGTTGGTTGCTAGATTTAAAGGCATGTGACACCACGCTCAGCAGAACTTTTTTCTTAATGCTTACAATTAACTCCTATTTGAGATGATATCAGATTAGTGATAGTCATTTTCATGTGGACACAAAAAAGAAGTACATGTTTCCTAAGAAAAGCACTCACCACCTACAACAGATTTGACTATGATCCTATAATTTAGAGCTTTGTAGGACAGAATGAGTTAAATGTTTCTATGTCTCAAATAAAAGCAGTTATAAAGAGTGAGATATTAAAATAGTAGTCTTGATGTGAGTCAAAACTGATGCCCTGGCATAAAAGAAAAGTAGCCTGCTGACAGAAGTTGGATCAAAGCTGTTGCCTTTAAATCCAAATCATTTTTAATGGCTTAACCTACAGATGTTACATTGACAGATATGTATCATGAATAAATGAACAATCTCAGGCTTCAGAATTTACAACCAAGATCTTTGACTGTGATTTCTTGGCCATGAAAGTGATGCAAAGCAATGACAGGAGGACTAGTAATTATCAAAATGAGTATATTGCCTACGATTTTACCACATCTTAATATTTTTAACTATGAAATTTCCAGGATCAAAAATCTGTGAGTAATGAAGAAGTAGCAGGGCATGAGTCCATGAGGTCTAATTCAGAAGAGACTATATATAGAAGGTGAGAGACAAGAAAGCATCTCCAGACAAATGAAGTCAATGAGTGAGGAATTGACAAAGGCATTGGTCTTTCTGATGAATAATACCAGGGGATGTTGGCTGAGATGATCAATATTTGATTGCTAGAGTGCTAGACAAGGGAGTCTTCATATTCTTTCCAAGAATTAATCAATAACTACTGTGGACTTGTAACTTATGATTGCTTTAAGCACTGCCCCTTTGCCTTGATATAGGCTTCTCTTCCTGGTTCTTTTTCGTAAGTCTCTTTTATCTTATTTCTAATGTATGTGGCATCTGATCCAGTCAGATCTCAGAAGCTAACCAGGGTCGGGCCTGGTTAGTACTTGGATGGGAGACCGCCTGGGAGTACCAGGCACTAAAGACTTGAAAGACGGACCCACTCCAGCAACCCACTCCTAAAAACAATCAGCCACTGAAAACCCTATGAATAGCAGAGAAGAACTGACAATAGTTTTTTACCTGTTTGTAGGGTCACTATGCATCAGACACTGATTCAAGGGCACCTAACAACAACATCTGTATCTAGAAAAGTAGATACTATAAATTCTCATTTATAAATTACATATTTAAAATGATTATAATCTAAAATGAAAGAGAACATTACAGATGGCAGAGGGGAGCTAAATAAGCATATTCTTTGTATTTCTGGGGAAAAAGTTACTGTACCTTATGTATAGGAAGAGAAGGGCATACAGACATTTAAGAGGACATACAGTTGTCCATGATAAGAGTTTCATACTCTGCTCAGCCTCTGGTACTTTTAAGGATGACCCTGCGATTAAGTCATGCTCAGAAGCAGAAAGACTATTGCTCTGATATGTAAACAGATGGGACATGTGGCATTTTCCAAAAGACAGGAGTATATTAAGACAATTTGTCCTGTCTTTCTTCCTCCCTATATTTATTTCTTGAAAAGTAGACCTCCTTCTTGGACCATACTGTATTAAGAAAACACAGTTCAGATGACGGAACAAAAATGCTGAAAAGTGTGCATTTTTCTGAAGACTTGATAGGTTATAGCCACCAGCCTATTTCTGGAGTACTTATCTTAAAAATGTGATTTCTTCTTTTTTAATGGGGCTGTTATTTTAATTTTGTCATATCAGTCCATGAGAATGAAGAACCAGGATCAGAAAATTGTCAGAAGCAGAGAGGCTTCTGCAATGACTATCTGCATCCAATAAGCATAGCAGTAGACCCTTTCAAAGTACTTGCTGGCTATGTTGGCAATAGAGTCTCAGGGCCACTATTGAAAGGAATGATTTCACTGTCATTCTTGGAATTTTATTCACTCAGTATCCAAAGTCCTATACCAGAGCATTCATCTGGGAATACCTAGGTTTAATTTCCAGTTTGTAATTCTTAGCAGGAAAAATGCATCCCCCTTACTACCTTCTACTTTCACATTGCTTTATTAATTAGTGGACTTCCTCCTCTGTCTCATAAGTTAGGGTACTTGAAATAATAAAAGGGTTAGTGAAATCCCAGAAGCAAAGCAACAAGCAAATAAACTGACATACTCACTCTATTATGCATATCTTCTAAAGTGAACTGCCTGTGTATTATTTCCTCAGATTGACAAAAGCCACTCCATAAATTTAACTAGCTTATTGATTTAACGAACAAATGAATAATTGAATGAATGGTTACAAATATTCCCAAATTACATGCAAATTCTCAAATTTAAAGGGAAATGGATAGTCTTAAACTTAATTAAATATGATTTTTGATTTCCTTGTATTAGGAAGTATCGTATCTAACATCCTCTATTATTTAAGTGGCAAAGATATTATTATAATTACTGAACTGTGAAATTTTAGGAAGTACTATTGAAAAATGACTTATAACATAAATGAAAAATGTGTTTTATTAATAAATAGAACTTGGGATTTCAAACTATTCCCTGGTAGCTAGAGAAAAATTTAATTATGACTATTTTAATACCTAAATCATATGCCACATAGACTACAAAAAGATTATCAGTTTAGCATATTGATTTGATGATGGAAAAGCCTACAGTCCTTTAGGGAATGAGAAACTAAAAGATACCTGAGGATGCCAATCACATTTTGAAATGAGATGGCATAGAATGGTGAATTGGGAGAGGTAGTAGGTAGGAATATAAAAGGAAGTTGTCTGGACTATGCAATGATTTAATCAGATCTGAAATAACATCCTTAGTGCCACTGATATATCCTTATTACTTGAAACATGACAAAGAAATGAAACGTAATGCTCCTTAGCTGCAGAACTAGAAAGTGAAGCCAAATGTAACAGCCAAAATATCCTTGACAGTATTGGGAAAGAATAATAGAGAAGAGTAACATGATTTCAAATACTCATTAATGTTATTAAAGATGAATCACATTTTAAATATTCTGATAGCTATGTGCTAAAATCTAGGGTCTTCTACACAGAATCAAATGACTAGCAATTATTAGTGCCAACTAGTTATATTAATGTGGGAGATCATGCAAATTCCCAAAAGTCTTTGAATAAAGGAAAAGAAAACCTTATTACAGAATATTAGGAGCAGACACAAATCTATACTTTCAAATTGGAATACATCTTGGCAAATTGAATTTTAAAAAGAGAAGATATCCTTTGGAACCTAGAAATATAAGATTGGGTTTACAGTTTGACAGAATTTTTAAAAAGAAGTTATTTTTCTATAAAGTAGGACTTAGTAATAGACATTGGAAAAGATACCAAAGAAGATGCCCATAGTTAGCATATATGAAACTAAACTTTAATTATGCATATAAATGAATTAATAACATTTTATTGGTTAACTATGTGGTAATAGCCACATAGCAATAATTATTAAAACATTCTTTTCAATGTTTTTGGAAGAATGAAATATTAAATGAGGTCTAAATTAAAATGATATAATCTAAATTTTAAAAAAGAGTCCATTTGACTTGAAAATAGCTTTGTTATTTGGAATACAGTATATTATAAAATGTAATGTGGAGTTTGCTTATAATATTAATATCCAGAATTTTTGGCATAGCCATATTCAAATTAATGTCTATATACTTATTTCATTTCATAAGTTGTTTATTATTGTTCACAATGAGTTAGCCCAGATATTGACAATAAACACAGCAAAATGTGCTATCAGTTTGACATAATGATTTTACAACTGTTGACTCTTCTGCTACTGCCACAACTTTTGAGGATGTATTTCACATAATTTTTTTAAATTTTAGTTTGCAAAGTACTAATTAACTTGTTTTGTAGTTTTGGAAATCATTGGTCCCCACAGAGTAGAAAATAGAAATAAAAAGAGAGTACAAAACACTATTTTAGAGGCAACATTGTGTTGTCATTGTTGTTGTTGCTGTTGTTGTTGTTGTTGTTGTTAGGTGCCATGGAGTCAGTGTCCAACTCATAGAGACACTAAGTACAACAGGCAAAATACTATTATTAGGGCTTCTCTGCTATTCACAGGGTTTTCAATGGCTGATAAGTGGTCTCCCATCTAAATACCAGGCCAGACCTTGATTAGCTTCTGAGATATGATGAGATCTGACTCCACAGTAGTACAGCTGCAGGCAACATTGTGTGTTATGTTAATTTAATTATGATAGGTCCAATATAGATTCCTTCCAACACCTTCTCCAGATTGTTTATAGTTTCCCTTGACTTCTCTGTGAATTTTATCAGTGTAAAAATGAAGACTTTATGGTCTGCCATCACATATATCTATATAGAAATCTGAGTTCAGTCATACATCAGACATTTTTACATTTTAATATCATCACCATGACTTCAAAGTTGAGCTTAATAGATGTTAGGAGAAGTAAGACACAGTACCTGCAAAAAGAAGAAAGAAATTATTAGTGACCAATAATTCCAAGAGTTGATATAAGAAAAGGCAAAATATAGAATGAGAATAATAATTACTTGAAGAGAATTTTAAAGCAAAGTAGACAGCTTCAAGGTATTTTTCAAGTTTCCACTCAGCAAACGTATGATCCTGCAAAATAGATATATCTATGTGGGCAGGGTATAAATTAATAGCAATATTACAAAAACTTCTCAGCTCATGAAAAAGTGTTTACACCAGAATATAGAGAAACTACATCTCCAAGTGTACTTTTTAATTCAGCTGTCATTTTAGTTTTCTGCAGAAAAAGAATGTTTTTAAAGATGGAGGCAGAACAAAGATGCAGATCATCATAAATTTCTTATGCCATGAACCCATAGCATATAACTAATTGAACGTTTGCTTTAAGTAAATGCATTAAGTAGATCATATCTCAGTAGAAAAGCAAATGCTAGATTATCTCTGAGCAGTCAGATGCTATCCAACCTACAGTACCTCAGTCACATCTCTGGTAATGCAAGGATAGATGAAAACAGAAGTGTCTCGGGAGAGGTTGACAAGTCCTTCATGGAGATATAGGGTCACATAACCTGATGCCACATTTTACCTGAAAAAGTCAGAAGGTAGATGTCAAAAGTCCTTATGACTGGATAAAAACAGAAGCAGCAATATGAAGGCCTACAATAGCAGAATTTAATGAGGCTGTCTTTTTCCTTGGACTGAATAACTTGGAGAAAGGACCAGTCTTTGCAGTTTTCTGAAAGAACCCTGCCTAGTAGTGACCCCTACCAGAAATATGTCAGAGCAGCAGGACCTTGTGAAGAACTTAAAATTGCTGAAATTTAACAATTCTTATAAACTAGAAAATTAGCTTCCTATGGTTTCATAGATAAGGGTAGAACAAAAATGACTCTAGGATTAGCAACAAAAAGATATATTTATCATGGTACAGCAGATGGAAGGAGTTTGCTGTTGATATCAGTATTCTTTATTCCTATCCCTCATGGGAGTAATTAAAAAATAGATTCAGTTTCATGGGAGACACCTGTGAACTCTTTATCAGAGTTGAGTAATCTCAAGAATATGGAACACCAGTATTTTAAAGGAGACTGCAGGGGATTTGTCCAAGCCTTGTCCCATAATAAGTTACCCTCGTTATATGGAATATTAATAAAATTTACTTTTTTACACTCTTGTAATCCCAGCACCAGGGAAGTTGAGGAAGGAAGTTAGCGAGTTTGATGCCAATATGGGCTACATACGAAGACGACTCTATCTCAAAACAAACAAACAAGGAAATTTGCAATTGATACAGATGGAGAAATTATTTTTAATTCAAACAATTTTAGCTTCTCAAATATTCTTTAAAAGTCACTCCATAGCCAGAAATGGTGGCACACATCAGTAATCCCAGAGACTCAGGACAGGGAGAGGGAGGCAGGAGAATCCCAAAATGGAGGTCAGAGGCAGCTAGCATAATTTAGTAAGACATTTTCTCAAAGTAAAATGTAAAAAATGTGCTATGGCTGAGGCTCAATATTATAGTGTTTGCAAAAGCATGTATGAGGCTCTGGGTTCATCTCTCCAGTACAGAAAGAGAGAGAGACAGAGAGACAGAGAGAGAGAGAGAGTGAGAGAGAGTGAGAGAGAGAGAGGGAGGGAGGGAGGAAGGGAGAGGGAGAGAGAGAGAGAGAGAGAGAGAGACAGAGAGAGAGACAGAGAGAGAGGAAAAGAAAATAAAACAAAAGAGAAGAAAAGGGGAAAAAGTCCTTAACAAAAATTGGTAAAATATGTCCTGAAAAATCAATGGAAAATTTTTGAACAGATCTGAGAAAGGTATAAGGTTTTAGGTAAATTAAGTTAATGATAAAGCCTGCAGCTGTAGCCCTATGGCATCCGATCCTGTCAGATCTCAGAAGTGAAGCAGGGTAAGGCCTGGTTAGTACTTGGATGGGAGACTGCCTGGGAACACCAGGTGCTGTAGGTTTTGGAGAAGGACCTGGCAACCCACTCCCAAAAGTAAATCCGCCATTGAAAACCCTATGAACAGCAGAGAAACACTGACAATAGTGTCTCACCTGTTGTAGGTAGGGTCGCTATGAGTCAGATGTCGACTTGAGGGCACGTAACAACAACAACAAGTTAACAATGACCAAAGATACTTATTATACCTTGGTATGAATGATGAGGGAGAAGTAAAAATAAAATCATATCGGTTTCCATCATTATTTTGATATTTTCAATGTTTTATATCCCTCATTTCCTGCCCTGATGAAAGCAGAGGCAGAAAGTCAAGAGGAAGAGATGGATTTGGAGGGAGAATAGCTACCTACCAGCCTGAGCCACTGCCCCTAAACTACTCTATGGAAAGAGTAATCATGAATATATTTGAGATGAGAGAAAGAAGCAGTAAGTTTGAACAGGATTAAAGATGAAAGTTTTGATTTTAGATTGGACTAAATCTTCAAATAAATATGTTACACATGTATGACTTTGAAGAAGTTATTTTGTATTTAAGGTTACTTTTAGTCATCAACAAATGGGATTAATAGAAACCCTGAGATCACAGAGATGTTAGGATTATATAAAAGTCCATTGAAAAGCACATAGTTTACCTTTTTAAAATAAAAGCATGGCTAAATGCTCGGCAAAATTGATACTATTATCTTTGTTAGATGGTGAAGGACAGTTATATTTATTTGAGTAAATTTCAAGTGGTCTTTACTAGACAGATTAGTGCTGCTTTTGACACTGGAAAAAGGACAGATTTTGTATTTAAAATTGATATGTAATCCATGTACATATTTTGTTGTTGCTGGTTGCCGTAGAGTGCACCTGTAATCCTAGAAAATAGGGAGACTAAGGTAGAGGGATAGTGAATTTGAGGCCAGAGGCAGCCTGAGCAATTTAGAGAGATCTTGTTTCAAAAAAACTTTTTTAAAGTAATGAGCAGGACATGGTGATGCATACCTGTAATCTCAGTGACTTGAGAGGCAGAGGCAGGAGGATCTTGAATTTGAGCCCAATTGTTGAGACCCTAATGACTCAAAATAAAATAATAATAATAATAATAATAATAATAATAATAATAATGCTGGGTGCAGTTCAGTCGTGGAGTTCTCTGGGGTCAATCCTGCAGTAATCCAAAAAAACATTATTAGTTAATTAAAATAAATTTTAATAAAGTAAGGAGTTTTTTGTTTTGTCTTTTTTGCTTGTCTTGTTTTTCAGTAATGGAGGGCAGAACCCAGTGTGTCACCTATGCTTTCTAAGTTTTCTGCCACTGAGCTGCACCCCAAACCCTTTTTAATTTTTTAAATTGAAACAAGTTCTTGCTAAATTACACAGGCTTCCTTTGGCCTCGAACCTGCCATCCTCCTGCCTTCACCTCCACAGTCACTGGGTCACAGGGATTATAGCCAAAACCACTGCATCTGGCAATTAAAATATTAAAACAGGGCTTGGGATGTAGTTTAGGTGTAGAATACTTGCCTAGTGTGTATCATGCCCTTGATTCAGCCTCCTGGTACAAAAAAAAAAAAAAAAAAGGTCTATTTGGATCTTGAGATCTATATATTCAAATAATATATAATGAAGAAAATTTAAAAAGTAGACTCTGAGGGAAAAATTATACCATATATAAAGGAGGAAATCAGTTAATATTCACTGAAAATAAGGTGATATATGTTCTAAGATGAATAATTATAATTGCACCAGTGTATACCAGGTGCCAATAATACTCAATATACATTGTGCTTGTGGCTCAGAGCTCAAGTTGAACAACATGTAATTCCCTGCTCTGAAATAAGAGATGCAATAATCCTTATTGAGAAAATAATATATAAGCTGAGATGTATATGAAATATTGGCATTTGAATTTGATAATTACCTAGGCACAGTAAAGCAAAGAAAAATTTGAAATCATAGAAGATATTCAAGTTTGAATGGAAGATTTATCTTTTGCAAAACTCTGGGGCAAATTCATAAAAAAAAAAAAAATTCTACTTAAAAGAGTTACCACATAAAAAGAGAGAGAAAACTGATCAAAGTCAAACCCAGAATGCATTGTTATTGTTTCAGGTAGTAAATAATAGCCAGAAATCCTATATTGTTAGGTGCCGCCGTCGAGTTGGTGTCCAACTCATAGCAAACCTATGTTCAACAGGTGAAACACTATTGTCAGTTCTTCTCTGCTATTCATAGGGTTTTCAACATGGACTGATTCTGGGGAGTGGGTTGCTGGGTCCTCCTCTCAAGCCAACAGTACCTGGTGCTCCTAGGGAGTCTCTCAACTAAGTACTTACCAGGTCCAACCCTGCTTATCTTCCAAGACCTGACGGGATTGAATGCCACAATTATATGACTGCAGGCAGAAATCCTATACTCTCTCCATTATGAAGTGGTTCTTCTTAATAAAGTATTGTGGAAAAAAAACTTTATTTTTACTTTAATTAATGATATTTTTCATGTATTCCAGCCAAAGACAATCAGAAACAAATACATAGTTCAACAAAGTTGAGATTAATTCTTTGCTATGTGAGGAACCACATGTACATATATGCATACATAGATATGCATGCAATAAAACATACATGCAACAAAATAAACATTCTTACTAAGAGAAAGATTTTCACATTAGATTTTTAGGATTTTTAAAATTCCAGCAATATGCTGGTTTACCAAGGTCAAAACATATAGCCGTAAGATATTTGAAAAGAAAAGAAAATCATGATATCCATTCCATAACTGCTTTTAATATGTAAAAGTCATGAAACCAAAAAGAGAGTGAAGTCTTTGTACAATATAATATTAAATATACTTATGAAAAAACAACAGCTTCACCACTGCAATATGGACATTGCAAAGTATGCATATATGGATATAACACAGTAATTTGATTGAAAGTAAATTAAAAAGGCTTAGAAGGTGTCTTTCATATAATATGCAAAAGCAAATGTAAAGTTGAGTACTGTGGTACACACCAAGAGTCCCAGGGGCTCTAGAGGCTGAGGCACAAGGGGAATCTCAACTTCAAGGCCAGTGGCAGCCTAGGCAATTTAGTGAGGTCCTATTTAGCCATAAAAAGATAAAGAAAATAAAATAGTTCTGGATTGAAGCTCAGCTTACCCAGCATGTGCAAAGCCCTTGGTTCAACAACCCAGTATTGGAGAGAGGGGAGACCTAAAAAAGATTTGTACAGGTATCCCAGGTATGGTGACTTACAACTATAATCTCAGCACTCTGGAGGTTGAGGCAGGAGAATGAATGCAAAGTATGAGGGCAGTTTGAGCTACATAATGACATCCTATCTCAAAAAAATAAAAAAATGAAAAAGAAAGAAAGAATGATACAGCTCATTGGTAGAGCACTTACATCGCAAACATGAGGCCCTGGGTTTGAGATTTGGCACTGAAAAATTATATATACCTACATTTTAATAACAACTATTTTGTAAAAAGCAAGGGAATAATGAAACAAGATTCAAAATATAGAGTGCCTCTATGTATAAGCATGGAAATCAAATATTCAAGGAAAAGCAGTGGAAATATAGAAATCATTATGTTTCTAGCTTTCAGGTATGTATTGATTTTATGGCTGCTCATTAAAATGTATACATACCCACTTATGTACCTCCCTCCCTTCTTATAACAAACTAAATGTAAATTATCAATGTGGACTGAAATAAATATTAATTTTAATCCAGTTCTGATCAAAGTGGGTTGTTGTTGTTGCTGTTGTTGTTAGGTGCTGTCGAGTTGGTATCCGACTCATAGCGACCCTCATAGGGTTTTCAATGGCTAACTATTTCGGGATTGCCTTGGGAGTGGGTTGCCAGGTCCTTCTCCCATTTTTGTGGTGCTGGGAATCGAGCTCGGGACCTCAGAGACTGCAGCGCAGTGCTCTACCAACTGAGCTAAATCCTAGTCCCATCAAAGTGGGCAGATTTAAAAAATGGACACATCTAGCAACAACAAAGCAGATTTCAATTGGCTAAATTAATAATCCCTACTCTAGCGACCCATGAAGTATGAACACATTGCCACGTGTATTAGGTTCTCACACAACATTGTCTGAATAAGAGAATAGAAATCTAAAATATTTTTCTGCTTGATAAACCTGACTACTCATTTTGACAAATATTATTAACACCATTTTTATATTGAAATCCTCTAAGTATTGCATAAATAAATAAAAACTGATGGAAAAAATCAGGCATTTTTGCTAAGAAGGCTCACTTGAGTACATTTGATTAAATAAAAATATGTAAAATGTGAACAGAGAGTTTTGTCCTTTGAGAGTGACTCACTTTTTTACTTTTTGGGGAAAGGGAAGTATACATTTAGAAACATCTATACCTGACAGAAGAAGTAAAAGTGGAAAAGATTACCTATGACTATAGAGTGCTGCCTTTTGTTTCTCATTCTTAACTAATTTTGAGGTCATCAGGGTATAGCTGCCAGAAGTTATCAGACACCTATTTCTCACGACTTCTTTATTATCCAGGAAACAAAGACTCAAGTATGTTTTATTTTACCCAATTTTATTCCTTTAATCACCAAACACTCCAGTTAAACTGAATGTTCAAAATCAGGGAAAGATGGGTGGGGGGTATTTCATATATTAAGAAATTCTTAGAACATTCTGGTCCTGAAATTTTATTTTTTCTTTGAATTTGTTAGTATAACATAACTTGTCTCATGTTTTAAATTACAAAAATTTCCAAAAAAGGAACAGACATATAATATCTGAGATTCATTTCATTAAAATTAGGACAGAACAGATATATTTTTAATGTCATATACATTTACAAAAGCCTGCAGCTGTAGCCCTGTGGAAACCAATCCTGTCAGATATCGGAAGCTAAGCAGGGTCGGGCCTGGTTAGTACCTGGATGGGAGACTGCCTGGGAACACCAGAAGCTGTAGGCTTGGGAGAAGGACCTGGCAACCCCCTCCCAAAAATCAATCTGCCATTGAAAACCCTATGAACAGCAGAGAAGCACTGACAATAGTGTTTTCCGTTGTACAGAGGGTCGCTATGAGTCGGATACCGACTCGACGGCACCTAACAACAACAACAACATTACATTTACAAAGAGTATATTATTTGAAAGAAAAGTAGATTATCCTTTTCTATTATATTCTGGACGTATTTTGTATGCCTGTGTGAATACAAAATGATAAATTAATATCTTAGAATATTTAATACATCTTCAGACAATTGTGCATAATTTTGCACATTAGAACTGACTTTATTTTTAAAATTTTATTTTAATATTACATGATATCTAAATTCTTTATTATTTATATGTCATCTGGTAAAATCCGGGTAATTTGCATTCTTGACAAACAGTAATAAACTCTTAAATACTAATGAGTAAAATTAAGTTGCAAAATTTAAGCCCTACTAATATCCAATGTGCCTGCAGCTGTAGCCCTGTGGCATCCGATCCCGTCAGATCTCGGAAGCTAAGCAGGGTCGGCCCTGGTTAGTACCTGGATGGGAGACCTCCTGGGAACACCAGAAGCTGTAGGCTTGGGAGAAGGACCTGGCAACACCCTCCCAAAAATCAATCTGCCATTGAAAACCCTATGAACAGCAGAGAAGCACTGACAATAGTGTTTCCCCTGTTGTAGAGAGGGTCGCTATGAGTCGGATACCGACTCGACGGCAACTAACAACAACAACAATATCCAATGAGCTGGGATTTAGCTCAGTTGGTAGAGCACTGCGCTGCAGTCTCTGAGGTCCCGAGTTCAATTCCCAGCACTGCAAAAAATGGGAGAAGGACCTGGCAATCCACTCCCAAGGCAATCCCGAAAAACAGCCATTGAAAACCCTCTGAGGGTCACTATGAGTCAGATACCGACTCAACGGCACCTAACAACAACAACAATATCCAATGAATGTATAATTTCCAATGTCATGACATATTTCTGTGTTTTTCCTCATTTTCTAAAGAATACACATGTTCGTTTGTAGCCAGTCTGTTTCCCATAGCTCTTTATGGGGCTTAACAACAACAACAACAATAACTTTCATGGTTCTCTCTTTGCATCCATTCCACATGTTGGAGATCCTCTGTGAAATCTAGTATTTTTAGTTGTTTACATTACTCTTGAGGTACAGACAAAATTCAGCCTTGACAGTCAATCAGGCAAAAAATTACAAGCAAAAAGATCAGTCATCATTAAATAACACCACACACAGCAGGAATATTTTCCCATATTGAAATAAGCTAGGCACATTTGTACTCTTCATAGCTATCATGACAGAAAGTCCAACTATGTGACTTAACCGTAATGGAATAAATAAGAAATTCACAAGCCCACTAAAATGTAAAATTCTTAAAAGCATCTTCATTAATCAAGCTTAAAGACTATTTTGATGCTGATGAGCTCTGATGTGTTCCCATTTCCAAAATCAGGGAAAATTACTCTACAGGGAGCCAAACTATATCCATGCTTTTCAGCAAGCCAGATAAGATTTTTTTCTGTAAAAATATTTAATTATAAAATTGTCCATGTTAGTTAAGAAGTAAATCATTTAAAAGATAAAAAAGGATTAAATGTAATCTTAAAAGGGAAATGCTTACTGATAAAAAGGAGAGAACCTTGTAGTTAAAGAAAGTAATTTGTCATTTTGAGATAGTTAATGAGCTT
>VMDO01028942.1:0-24564 GCA_007922755.1 Pedetes capensis
TTTTTTTTTTTTTTTTTTTTTTTTTTTTTTTTTTTTTTTTTTTTTTTTTTTTTTTTTTTTTTTTTTTTTTTTTTTTTTTTTTTTTTTTTTTTTTTTTTTTTTTTTTTTTTTTTTTTTTTTTTTTTTGTGGTACTGGGGGTTGAACCCAGGGTTTCGCGCTTGCATGCTCTGCAAGTTCTGGACCACTGAGCTGCACCCCCAGCCCATTTTTTTGACTTTTTGACACAGGGTCTCACTAAATTACACAGACTGCCTCTGGTCTTGAATTTGGATCCTCCCGCCTCTGCCTCCCAAACTGCTGGGATTACAGGCGTGCGCCACCTCGCCTAGCCTTATAAGTATTTCTTTCAAAGAAAAAGACTTCACGTGTTTTTTCCAAACAGAAAGTAAATAACATTATGAATGAAGAACTTAGCTTTGGAGCAATTAAGCCACTTGCCAAAGATCACTAAGCAAGAGGGCCAAGAGCAGCCCATCCCCAGGGGGGGTGCAGCCAGCCACCATCTTTGATAAGTTTCTCCCTGTTAGCTGCTGGCAACTGAGTTGATTCATCCTTAAACTTCAAGGGGTCACTGCTCCTTTTTTTTTTTTTTTTTTTTTGCGGTACTGGGGGTTGAACCCAGGGCCTGGCGCTTGCATGCTCTGCAAGTGCTGGACCACTGTGCACCCCCAGCCCATTTTTTTACTTTTTGAGACAGGGTGTCTCTAAGTTATGCAGACTGCCTCTGGGCTCGAACTTGTGATCCTCCCGCTTCCGCCTCCCAAGCCGCTGGGATTACAGGCATGTGCCACCTCGGCCTGCACTGCTCCTTTTTTTAAGGGTCTGCTTCCCACCGCTTTCTCATGCATTTTGGGGTTCGACCTCTCATCTGGCCCTGGCCTCCAGTTCTGGTTACAAAGTTCTCTCTTACAAAGATGGTGGAGAGAGTGACCAGAGCCAGACTCCACCAGAGTCTGTGGGGTCTAGGAAAAGAAATGGATGCTGAGTTCCTACCTCCTTTTCCCTTCTGCCTCAGGGTCCCAGGATCAGTAAATCAAGGAAGCCGTCCCTTAGCCTTCACTGGTCTTCAGCTTAGCACCAAGGACCGATTGTTCCCGTGGACTCTTGGATTTCAAGACTCCCGGGAAAATGATCAAGTACTTGTCCACGTGTTGAGGGAGGGGCATATGTGAAATGAGGGAGTGGGTGTTCAGGCTGTTTGTGCTATGCTTGAAAACACAGGCATTTTCACCTCCCCGCTTCCCATACATTCCCTGTGTGCGTCAACTCCATCTGAAAATGGCCACCGCCAAGGTCAAAGATTCCTTGCTGTTTAACCACAGTCATATGGCAGCGCACCCAGCAAATGCAAGCGTGTCATCCCGTGGACCTGTTAAAAACGGCATGGACCGAGCACAGGCAGTGCTCCCTGTAGAAGGGCCTTGGCGGGTCCCTTTTGGGATGACTGAGATGAACTACTGATAACACGTCTCCTTCAGGTCCGGGTGATGGGATTCTAATTATAGAGTGGTCTTTATTGCTGCCGCTGTTCTCATGGGCTGACACAGATGGGCTCTACTTATGGCCCAGCCTCCCTTCCTCCATCCTAGCCACCTGCTTTTGGGTCTTTTCTCCAGCTCTGAGATCGATTTTTCTAGGCGGCGTCTTATAAATTGCAGACCTGCTTGAAGCAACATCATACATTTAACAGAGGAAGATAGAACTCTTTTTCTGTGGCGTGCACAAAAATCCTTACTATGGGGAAAGGGAAATGATAGGGAATGTTAAGCCAGAGGAATGTGTTGATGTCTTTGCGGAATCTATGATCCTGCTCACCGGGTGTGATGAGTTATGACGTGTCGCGTTCGCACTGCACGTTTATGCAAACATCTATTATTACGGCAGGCAGGGCGGAGTATGGTCTGCATCTGAGACTATTGGTATAGCCTCTCGGTTCCTACGGAAATTCAGCACACCTCAAATTATAGAGGGACGGTCCAGAAAGAATCACAGAGTTCTCTGCCTTTCACTTAGGTCTGGGCAGACACGTGGGGAAATCACCTGTGAGCTGATACTCTTAAAGCAGAGAAGCTTAGCAGGAGAGGCCGTCCTCTGCACAGAACTCCCCAGTCTGGATCATTTATCCTCTGCTTCTCTCTAATCAAACAGTAGAGAGAGAGGATGGATAAAGCACCTTATATCAGGGTGCAGGCTCCCTAGGCTCTAGAAGGTTGAGGATATTTTTTTTTTTCCTTGGCTGCCCAGGGTGTGATCCAAGAACCAGGATGTGGCTAGAGGGGCGAGAGGTGAGACAGAGCAGGGAGGGATGTGTCCTGCGAGGAATTCACCTTGTTGTGGCCTCTGTCTTGGTGCCCATCGCTGAGATGGCCATGTGCCAGTGGCACCTCCTCACCTCCTTCTTTGTTGCATGTGACCGTTCGCAGCGCCATTTCTTTTACTCTTCCTTTAGAGGTTGCATCGCGTTTCACCGTGTTTGGCTTTCTCAAAAGACTTAAGTGGCGGCGGTGGTGGGTTGGCAGAAGTAACTATGAAGCCTTGAAAATCCACACTCATCAACCAATTTCCTTCCGTTGTTCGGAGAGTGTGGTTAGTAAGACATGACATCAACACACAGTGCCACCATGATGGCCCCGTGCGTCGCTGGGGATTTTTAAAATAGCATCCTGAAGGATGTGCGTTTCATTACAAGAGGACACTTCGTGCCAACGGGTGCTTTTGTGCAAAGTGTACATGGACTTCCTGAAAAGGGAGAGGAGGACACGAAATGTTCCCGCAAAATGTTTCTGAGCGTGTGCTGAGGGTGGTGGGGTTCCTTGGGTCCATTAAAGCAGTCTGTCTCCTCAACAAAAGATGGGATCAGTGCAGCGCAGGACTGGAATTATGCATGTCAGTTATAATGAACCTCATTATACAAGGGCCTAATTCTATTATGAGGCACCGCCGTTTACATTCTTATTGCTATCCAGCTTCGAACAATAACAAAGAAAAGAAAAATCCCCCACCCCATGTCAGAGCTAATCTTCCTTAATGCTCACGACAGAGCATCGTGTGTATGCGTCCTTAGAAAGAACGTTCCGTGTGTTCTCTCCACTCACAGCGTGCGCCTTCTTCTTCCCCATGGTTAGAGTCTCCCTTTCACTTCCCTTAGGAAAAAGGAAGCATTCCGTACATTTTATTGCTTCTGAGAAATCACACGACAGAGTGGCCATCCCCGTCCTCTGATCTGGCATTGTATTTATAAACAATAAGGTACCTTTACCATTCTGTCTGAGCCTCTAATTCTATCAGGGGTGTTTATGCGCCTCTCCCTGACAGAATTATAGCTGGGTGCACATTATCTGGGCCAGTGCTATATTGTAGCTCTGTGCACAGCCCCTAGGTTTATAAGACTTTGCCACCAGCCCCTCTTTCTATGCATTTTTATGACTCCACAATAAATGCAGAGGTGAGATTCTGTTTGGTGCATGCCTAGTTCGAGGCATTTTGGGGCTATTATTTTTAAGCGCCATCCTATAAATTCCAGAGTATTATTTTAAATGCCAGAGTGTTTCACCGTGACGTGGCTCCTGTTTCTAATAAAACACCGTAGCTGTGGCACAGGTCTCCCAGGGACCGTTTACCTGGGGTGTTTGTCAACATAATATATTTGTCTGCGCTGAGAAGAGAGCTACATTGGGGCCTGTGAAGAGGTTGAAAAGAAAAAGAAAAAAAAAAATCACCTTTCCTTTGGAAGCAATTATTTGTCTGTTGTGTGTTTAAGGAGACAAAGACCCCATATGTAAATCCAGGCCAGCAACACCTAAAAACGCATGCAGTGATCAGGAAGTCTACGTTTCCTTCTATTCTTATCGCACCCTCTCGTCCTTCCTCTCCTCTCCCTTTGATGCTTCCTTATGCATAGGCTCTGGAGGTATGGATTTGGATTCCAGCTCCATTTTTTCAGTAGCTGTGTAGCTTTGAAGGGCTGGGATTTAGCTCAGTTGGTAGAGCGCTGTGCTGCGGTCTCTGAGGTCCCGAGTTCAATTCCCAGCACCGTGAAAATGGGAGAAGGACCTGGCAATCCACTCCCAAGGCAATCCCGAAACAGTCAGCCATTGAAAACCCTAGGAAGGTCGCTGTGAGTCGGATACCGACTCGACGGCACCTAACAACAACAACAACAACAACAACAAGAAGCAGGGAGAAGGGGCTGGGATTTAGCTCAGGTGGTGGAGCGCTGACTGCAATCTCTGAGGTCCCGAGTTCAATTCCCAGCACTGCATAAATGGGAGAAGGGCCTGGTAACCCACTCCCAAGGCAATCCCGAAACAGCCAGCCATTGAAAACCCTATGAGGGTCGCTATGAGTCGGATATCGACTCGATGGCACCTAACAACAACAGTGTAGCTTTGAACCTGGTGTTTCAGGTCTCGAATCTTCGTTTTCCTCAGCTTGGAATAAACAAGGCAACAGTTCTCACTTCACGTGTATGTTGTCAAAATTCTATTTATGTGAGATTTGCCCGTGAAGCATAGTGCTTGGTGCATAATAACCTCTTAAGAAATGTTAGCAATTACTTACATCACCTCTTTTTTCCCCAACTTATGCCCATTTTGTTGAAATAGGAGTATTGGGTTGAAACCCATGCTTTGTAGTAAGCAAGCCGAAAAGGAAATCATTCCATAATAGGGCCAGTAACTTATGTGAATTGTTAGCACAATAGTCGTCAGAAACCAATTAGAGAGCAGTTTGGATACTTGCAAACAATCACGGATCTCCTGCAATATCCCAAGTGTTTTTCTACTGAAAACTTTATGACAGCACTTGAGGATATTGAGCAGAAAAAGGAACAACGTCACCAACACCTGCCACGGCATGGTGACTCTTGCTCCTGAGTAGAGGAAGCCAGTCACACTGGATGATCTCCATTATGCGAAACGTCCACGACAGGCAAATCCACAGGCAGAGTGGACGAATGGTTGCCAGGGGTTAAAATGTAACTGCAAAGGTGTATGGAGTTTATGTGGTGAGGAAAAATAAAAGTATAAAATACTAACAACACTATAATACCACATGTACCAGAAACCACAAAGCATACTTTTAAAAAGAGTGGATTTAATGGTGTGTGAATTCTTTCTTAATAAAGTTGATTGGAAAATATGTTTCAGACCGAACAGGACCAAGTTCAGAATTCTGAGGCTCTCTCTAGAGAGTTGACTACGGTTGGGTAGCTAATGAATTATTTAATGGTTTTGTGGGATTTATGCAACAGAAGTAAATCCAAATAAGCACTTCACTCTCTCTCTCTCTCTTTCTCTCTCCCTCTCCCTTTCTCTCTCTCTGTCCTCTGAGAGTACAGTATTTCTGACAATGCAGATAGCACCTGCTGGTCTGCAGCTCTGTGTCTCAAGAGGAGACCTGTGGACTCAGCCTGGGGTGGTTGGTGGCTTCTTCTTCTCTTTCTCTCAGAAACTGCTATGCATGCATCTGCTGGCAGAAAGCTCCCAACAAAGTAAGGCGTGTGAAGACACGCACAGGGAAGGTGACTCAGTGCATTCTGAGGTGTGAAGCTCATCTCTAGAAATTGCCCAGGAAGTTGGCAAATGGGAGGGAAAGACAAGCCATGGAGCATAAGAGGAAAAGATAAGAAAACAAAGGCAAGGTCACATGGAAACCGGAACAAACACCCATATCACTGTCACCAGATGACATGAGGGTCTATGCAGAAAACCCTTCAGAAATCTAAAACTGGTCCAGATTAATTAGTGAGTGTGGCAAGTTTCCCAGGTATAACTTATAAATATCGCAGGAGGAACTTTTACAAAATGAAGTCTAATAAATAAAAACAGCACCAGAAATAGTCGCTACTAAATATTATGGCGGGCTGGGATTTAGCTCAGTTGGTAGAGTGCCGCTCTGCAGTCTCTGAGGTCCCGAGTTCGATTCCCAGCGCCACAGAAATGGGAGAAGGACCTGGCAATCCATTCCCAAGGCAATCCCGAAACAGTCAGCCATTGAAAACCCTATGAGGGTTGCTATGAGTCAGACACAACTGACAGCACCTAACAACAAGAACAACAGTATTATGGACTGAGCTGCATCCCCACAGAAACTGGTAGGTGGAGTCCTAACCCCTGTACCCCAGAAAGTACAGGGCCCATAAGGAGGGAATTAACGGAGTTCAAGTAAGGTCATGACATCGGGCCATGATGCAGTGTGACTGGGGCTTTGATGAGAAGAGGCGCTTTTGGCACCCCAGGCAGAAGGAAGATGAGGTGAGGACACCCGGCAGGAGACAGACACCGAGCACCAGCCAGGGAGCCCGGGCGAGATCCTCTCCCGGGCTGCAGGGCGCCAGGCCTCCCTAGACTTTGACCTTGGATTTCTGGCCTCCAGAACCGTGAGACAGGAAGTCTCCGCAGTCTGAGGAAACTGGCCTGTTACAGTTTTGTGGCAGTGCCAGCAAGCTAATATATGGGGATTGAAACAATGAAAATGTGCGATCCAGTGTGCAAAAAGTCAAGACATTTCGCTGCAATCAGCGGGGACGTAGATCGCGGAGAGGCCGTTTCAAGAGGTTTGCAACCCTGACTCCAAAATAGAGTCCCGGAAAGAGTTCTGAGCTGCCAAGAAGGTAAGAAGCGCTGGGCAGGGAGGGGGAATGACCTGTCCTGACATATAAAACAATATTTAAAATACTTTTTAAGACCTAGGAAAGGTGATGACAATATTTAAACAATTTTTCAACATTCCTTTTAGATACAACGGGCATGAATCTTGTAGATTGCAAAGGAAAAGAGATGACATTTATTAACTAAATGTGCCTAGACCATCTCCTGATAGCGTGGGAAAGCAAGTGCAGCCGGGAGAGCATTTTGATTGAGAGAATCAATATAATTTCCATTTGTAAAGGAAAAGCAGTGAGTGTTTCAACAACAATGAAAAACGGGTGCCTTATTATGGCTTCCGGTACAAATATTGAATGCAAAGGTTGCTCACAACTCTTATCATTAAAAGGAAAAATGCTGATTTTTAAAAATCTCATCGTAATAGCCATAAGCAATTAACTTTTACGGTTCGAATGAAGAAAATTTATCATCATCAATGAAATGAAAATTAAGATATCATGACAAATGACAGTGATTCTATAAAGCATTTGAATAATGAAAACTTCTGAAAATTTTTATCAAAAGTGTTGATGAAGCAAACAAAAATATTTAGAATATTGTACCGGAATGTTCAGTGCCATTTAATAAAAATATTAACCTGTACATGAACCAGGAGGCCGTCACTCAAACAGAACAAGGTAATACTTCTTGGTTTAAAGTCAGGAAGGATGTGCGTCAGGGCTGTATCCTTTCACTGTACCTCTTCATCTCTATGCTAAGCAAATAATCCGAGAAGCTGGACTTTATGAAGAAAACATGGTGGAAGACTCATTAACAACCTGTGTTATGCAGATGCCACAACTCTGCGGATGTGAGGAGGATTTGAAGTATTTACTGATGAAGATCAAAGAATACAGCCTTCTGTGGATTGCACCTCAAGATCAAGAAAACAAAAATCCTTATAACTTTGTCAGTAAACAACTTTGTGATTAACAGAGAAAAGATTGAGGTTGTCCAAGATTTTGTTTTACTTGGTTCTACAATCAACACCCACAGAAGCAGCAGTCAAGAAATCAAAAGATGCATGGCATTGGAAAAAGCTGTTGCAAAAGACCTCTTTAAAATGCTGAAAAGTAAAGATGTTACATTGAAGATAAAGGTGCTCCTGACTCATGCCATGGTACTTCCAGTTGCTTGTGAAAACTTGTGAAAGCTGGACAGCAAATAAGAAAGACAGAAGAAGAATGAATGCTTTTGAATTATGGTGCTGGAGATGAATATTGAATATAACACAGACTGCAAAAAGAACCAACAGATCTGTCCTAGAGGAAGTGCAATGAGGGTGCTCCTTGAAAGCAAGGATGGCTAGACTGCATCTGATGTATTTTGGACATGTAGTCAGGAGGGACCAGTCCCTGGAGAAGGACATCATGTTTGGGAGAGTGGCAGGTCAAAGAGAAAAAGGAAGGCCCTCAATTAGATGGATTGACACAGTGACTGCAACAATGGGCTTAATCATAAAAAAATCACGTGCATGGCACAGTGGTGGGTAGTGTTTCCTTCTGTTGTACATAGGGTCACTCTGAATCAGACCAGACAAGAACAGACAACATCTAACAACAAAAAAACAAACATTAAGCATTTTAGAAGCTAAATAATAAATACAGCTTCAAAAATAGTGATGGTATCAATGTAAATTTTAAATTTATATTGAAAATTAGGTTTTTGAGTACTGTTATAACAAAACTTTTATCCATTCAAATAAAATAGTTATTTTTTGGAAAAACTGAAATGCCACACTAAATTTCTAATCATTATTGGTATTGGTTCATATCAAGCCTGTTTTCATAATTTGTTTAAAATAGGAAATTCAATATTCAGTAATTTTTGGTGATCTCAGAGAGCTGCAAAGAATATTATCTGAAAATAATCTAGTGTTATTAGTAGTACCCGGGACAATATTTTAAAGAGAATACAATGAAAGAGATTTTATAGTAAAATCTTTCCAGACTCTGTAAAGATATTAGCATTAATCTATGGAGAAAGTCTGAAGCTTCTGCCAAAGTTTAGAACATTCTTGTGCACTTAAATTTGGCAACTAGGTCACGAGGGCTATGAATGGATGTGCTATAAAAAATGTAAAATGTAAATTCAGAAAATCCCTTAACCACTCATCCCAGCAAACCTCATGTTTTTACCATATGCCCAGTGAACACCAGTGAAAATTACAAACTAGATGGATGAAACAGACTGAGATAGGAAACTGAAAGATGCAGGATCGTCAGTGGCACTGCAGGGGCATAGATCAGCTGTCCTGGACTTGCAAAAGAGTGAAAAATTACATCAAAGTATGCACAGGCACTTAAAAGTCATGAGAGGTGAAGCAGTTCAACAACAGAAAGTAATTCTTTATAAAATTTGACTTCAATAAAACTCATTCTCACAAAAGCAGTACTCTCTCTGGCTTAAAAATAAGGACAAGTTTTTGGATTGAAAGTGACCGGATTAATAACATTAAGTCAGCACGTGAATAGGATGTGCCGATACGTTCTGCTTAGACTCTGCTGGCAGAGATGCTTAATATATATAAACCTCAGACTGTATACTGCAGCTTGCAAATGTTTTGAGTGTGGTTGCTATTTGTGTAAAAGGATCTGAATGAACATTTAGCAGTATGATGGGTAACATCAACAAGGATGTGAATTCTCTGTGCTGTGACTCCACGTGAGCTAACAGCTGCGGGTTCAATAGAGAAGTTTCTGGAAGACTTCCATATAGTGGCCTACCCCGAACCAGAGCGCTGAGGGGCATCAGAAAGCAGGTTATACTAGTGAGAAAAAGATGACAGAAACCATTTAAAGAATATCAGCAAATGGCTTGGAAATTAGTGTGGTTATTTTAGAGAAGGTTGTGCTATTTTAGTAAAGGTGAACTTTTTTTTTCTTTCATTCATTTACTTACTTTTCTTTTTCAGTCCCAGGTGAACCCAGGGCCTCACACATCCTAGGCAGCACTTTTGCCACTAAGCTACATCCCCAGACCTCCAAAAAGACGTGTCATTTAATTCAGTTAGTTCATGGATAAAGGAAGATACGGTTTGACTTTGAGGCATATATATTTAATTAATATCTAAAATACATTAACACATTTTATATCATCATGTTGTTGCTGTTAGGTGCCATCAAGTCAGTGTCTGACTCATAGCAACCCTATGTACAACAGATGAAACAGTATTGTTACTGCTTCTCTCCTATTCATACGGTTTTCAATGGCAGACTGATTTTTGGGAGTGGGTTGCCAGGTCCTTCTCTCAAGCCTACAGCACCTGGTGTTCCCAGGCGGTCTCCCATCCAAGTACTAACCAGGCCCGACCCAACTTAGCTTCCAGGATTTGATGGGATCTGACACCACAGTGCTACGGCTGCAGGCTTATATCATCATACCAGTTGTTAAAACCTTTACTATTACAAAAATTACCAATTTTCCCTAAAAGGCATAAAGAAACCAAAAATAAATGACAGGTGAAAATTTGAATATCAAAAGGATCTTCTATCCTTGCAAAATTAGCTTATATTTTGGGTTTAGTGCAAATTCAGTTCAAATACTCACAGAAAATTTTGGGGGTGAGCATTCCTGGCAATGCAATTGTGACATTTACCAGGAATATCAGTCATTTAAAAGTAAACACTGGATTTTTAAGAAAAAAGAGTAGGGAAAGTACGTCTGTCCAAATGTGAGGTTTCAACAAACAAATTATTGTGGCTGTTATGGCCTGGTGAATGGATCAGTGTGGTAAACAGCTGGATTAGGAGCATACTGGCATACTTTGGAAACCATAAATGATATGATTATCATCACAAAATTGTGAAAGACAGTTATATACTATAGCTTTCTCAGACAATGTATTATCCTTTGAGAAACAAATGAAAGAAAACTCCCACAACTGTGCGTCCCATTGCATATGGCGGAAAGTGCGAGGTGTTATTTTTCTGTTCTTGGGAAGGGTGCGGAACTTTATCATCGTGAAAGCAATGGAAGAGCACATCATGGAAATAATCAATACAGTCAACAACGTAAAAAGCGTCTTCGTTTCATAAATCAGCATGAATAATATCAAAGGCAAAACAACGACCAAGGGAGAGCAGCTCGAATGGACTCCAGGCCTCAATGCAGAACGGAGGTCAATGGATGAAACCGTAAAGCAGCCAGGAAGAAAGTTTGCAAAGAATGTGAATGGACAGTTTATTAAAGAAATAAAACATAGCCAGTACACATGCTATGCATATCTATCTCTGCTTCCAAATGAAACAACTGTTTATCATGTTAATGACTTCTTTCCTCTGAGGATACTTATAGAAGCATATTGTAATGTTCAGTATGTTTTTCTCCTGTAGAGTTACTATTTTCCCCTTTGTAATTAACAAATAACATATAGAGAGATAATTTGAGGTATGTAAATATTTTGTTTTGCCTCATATTTTGGGTGCTGCTTTTAGCATCCAGTGATGAGTACCCTGGTGTTTGCTAAGTGAAGATTTTCTATTTTTATCATTCCTTCTATGTTTATGAATTGGAAATCTGCCAAAATTCAGAAATCTCTATCAGTGGAGATGCCTCCCAGACACCACACTTCTGGTGTCCAACAAATGAGGAGTTTCTATTTCTATCATTTCTTCTCACTTTCCAGTTGAAACTTGACTGGAGAGAGATTCTCCATCAATGGAGCAACCAGGCAGAAACCACGGGGATTAAACAGACAAAGCCAACTTCACCAGTTAAAGGACAAATCGACTGTCTTTCTTGGTGGGATGTGCCAAATACACACGTCTCTTCTGTCACCAGTGAAAAACTGAAATTGAGTCAGAAAGAAACATCAGGCAAACTGAAATGAGGAGCACTGGGTAAGGCAATTAGCTGGCAGACCTGAAAATTATACCCAGAATACAGCAAATCAAAGTAACAGGGCAACTCCACACAGGTAGCATGTGAGGTTGAATGATAAGGACCAGAAAATGGCATCCATGTAACAACTGGCGGAATGCGAAGGAAGTGCGCAGACTGAACGGAAGTGCGCAGACTGAAAGGAAGTGCGCAGATTGAAGGGAAGTGCGCAGATTGAACGGCAGCGTGGTGTTGATACTCTCTTTCCCTGATATTTCCATCAGCACTGTGGCTATGAAGGGTTATCTATCACCAGGGGATAAACAGGAGTCTGCACATCTTAAAAGTCAGTAATGACTTCAAAATGGGCAGCTGAAAAAAATTAATCTTAGTAGAAAACAACATACATTGTAGGTGTAGTAGCCATGTGGTCTTTGGAGATGTTTTATGGATACACTTCAAGAGATCTAGCAGTGTTCTGCCATTTTTCTGTGTCATGCTTCTGGATAATGAGCCTAGTGAAATTATCAGTGTTGCATGGAGATGTATATGCCATAAAAACTTCCTAACAGCGTTTTATGTACATACAACCACTGCATATTTACTTAAGGCTGCCATACACACAACAGAAGTGGTTTACATGCTATTTGGCGGTTTAGTGAGCCTCTGTACCCCGGACAACTGCAGACGAGAGCAGAAGCCCCGACAGAGCAATCATCTCAAGATGGACACAAGTCAAAGTGATGCAAATGTGTCTTACTGTTGACTACGTCTACTGCTAAGGTGCTGTTTCCCGGTGACTCTTGTCGCTTTAGTAAGTGTTTAGTAAGTTTAGTAAGTTTAGTAACCCTTATAGCAGATATTTGTAGCTATTTTGGGCTCCTCTCAATGTTCTAAAAATTGATGTTTAACAATAGAAAAAACTCTTTAGTCGTTGCCTCTATGCACAGTAACAGGGTTGTGAACTTGACCCCACCCATGCTTTCTGACAAATTAAAATGCAATCGGTTTGTTGTTATCTAAGTAGGAAAACGTTTGCAATGCGTGGTGAAAAAACAGAATTCAAGTTTCATGATGCCGGTGCTGGTTACAATGCGCACTCCACCTAAATGCTTTGTGTTGATGTGTCGGTAGAAGGATAGAAAGACAGATTTCAGATAACTTAATGGTAATGCATGACAGAAAGATGGATGGTAGATAGAAAGATAAAGCGGTAGCGATTGATCGATAGATTGAGATAGTCATGCCATGCTGCAGAGGGCTCAGGCAGACTTGAGAATGAAAATCAGTCCTAAACCAGGCACGGTGGCGCATGCCTGTAATCCCAGCAGCTCAGGAGGTGGAGGCAGGAGGATCGCAAGTTCAAGACCAGAGGCAGTCTGTGTCACTTAGCAAGACCCTGTCTCAAAAAGGAAAATAATGGGCTGGGGGGTGCACCTCAGTGGTCCAGCAGAGCATGCAAGTGCAAGGCCTTGGGTTCAACACCCAGTACCGCAAAAAAAAAAAAAAAAAGAAAAGAAAAAGAAAGAAAGAAAGAAAGAAAGAAACCCAGGCCTACGTCATCTCAGTCCAGTCCCTTGAGGTTCTTATTTATTTATATATTTAATTTTTTGCAAAGTTAGAATTAGTTAAGAAAAAGATTTTAATGTCAATTTAAATGTGTGGAGAGAGAGAGAGAGGGAGAGAGAGAGAGAGAGTTAGAGAGAGAGAGAGAGAGAGAGAGAGAGAGAGAAAGAGAATATGAATGAGAATGAGAGCGATTAAGAGATGAACATGCCAAGAGCTGGGCACGGGCTTCTCAGGAGACAGTCACCTCATCCTTCGGGTTCCTAACCAGGGAGCGTGGATTCTGCACACAGGTCTCTCCCAAGAAGCTCAAGCATGGAGGTGGCTGAGGGCCTTTCTGCCTCTGATATCTTCTCACTTTTTTATTGTGTTACCCCCATTAGATGGGTGCATTTTCCAGGGGAAATTAGGGCTCACACACCTGCTCCGTGCCTGCCAAGGCCTTCGCCAGGAACCGATCGCCTTACTTAAAGAGAGAAACTGAGCGACGCTTAATGGAGGGATGATTTTCATGCACGAGGTCTGAAACATGACATGGGGACAGACCACCCATGTTAGGAAAGTCATTCTGGGACCCTTGAGTCCAGACAGGCCTTGTGTCCTCTGGATGACGGGCAGAGAAGATGGAGAGTTTCCAGCGAGGTCCAGCTCTGGGAAGCCTCAGGAGCCCAGGACTGCCATGGGAGAGGGTCCCCAGCTCACTGAGACAGGCAAGCAGGGAGCCAGCAACAGATACTGCAGACCCGTCCTGGCCCCTCAGGGCCTCCCTGGTTCCCAAAGCCTCAGTCAAAGGACGAGGGCGTTGTGGTGTGAGGAAGCCATGGTGGAACGTAGAAAACTTTCTCGGCTAAGAAAGATGATGAAAATGTCCCACGACAGAGACATGTGAAAGATCCTCCCCACTGAGCCTGTGGTCAGGTCACGTCGGGTCTAACGGCCCTGTGTACTACAGAACAAGACCCTCCCCGACACTGTGCCATGCCCGGCACTATTGTCAGTGCTTGTCTGTTATTCATAGGGTTTCCAATGGCAGGTTGTCTCAGGAGTGGGCTGCCAGGTTCTTCTCCGTACTCTGCAGCACCTGGTGTTCCCAGTCTTCCATCCAAGGACTGTCCAGGCCTGACCCTGCTTAGCTTCGGAGATCATGTGGGATCGGATGCCAAGGTGCTATGGCTGCAGACCCCTCTGAGCTGAGCTCAACACAAAATAAATCCTGTCTGTCTCGTTGTGGTATCCTGGAGGGAATTCCCCTCCTGAGTGTCAGAAGTGGAATATTTCTCTGGGCGTCTCTGATATAAAATCTTAATTTCCTGCCGGCAGCTGGGGTATGAGGGATGGGTCTAGAGATAACCTCACAAAGGAAACAAAATACACCTGACACATTCATAGTCATGTGTTCTTCAATGTATTCTTCCTATTTCCCCTCCCTAAGGGAACAAAGCCTGCAGCTGTAGCCCTGTGGCATCCAATCCCATCAGATCTCAGAAGCTAAGCAGGGTTGGATAGTACTTGAATGGGAGACCGCCTGGGAACACCAGGTGCTGTAGACTTGGGAGACAGACCCAGCAACCCACTCCCAAAAATCAGTCCACCATTGAAAACCCTATGAATAGCAGAGAAGCATTGACAATAGCGTTTCCCCTGTTGTATGTAGGGTTGCTATGAGTCCAGTACTGACTGGACAGCACCGGACAACAACAACAAGGAAACAAAAGCCGGAAATAAGTAAGACAAATCAACATTGTTTCTATCTAGGTGGTGGGATTGTGGGAAATTCTTTCTTTATATTTTTCCTAGGATTTTCCAGAAGAAATAATATTTGCTTTTATATTCAGGGAAAAAACCTACCTCTTTTTTATTTTTCCAAATCAATCAAAGCTGTATGGGGTGATGGAAAATGGGGCTCAGAGAAGCCGTACCTGGGAAAAGTGAGGTTAGTCTAAGAGCCACATTACCTGTCACTTCTCTACACACTTGAAAGTCTGTTTCTTGAGCGTTTTTGATCTTTAGAAGCACAGAGTCATGTTACATTAGCTTTTGCAGAACTGTGTTTTTCCAATCCTGCTACAGCCTTACCTTTTATTCTGAGGGGCCACTCACACAATTTATGAGACTTCACGTGCATATGTGCAGAGACAAAACAAAATTGCTCTTTTGTTTGGAACATCTGTCTCACTCATGTGGCAGTTATTGAACAATATCCTGGCAAATTTATAATTAAACCAGGAGACAGGAAAGAAATCTCAGGATACACTGTGAACGTTCTAGTGTACAGGGTATGATTAAGAGAGAATATGCCCTCGGACTGGAATTTTGAAATGACTTTTTAAAAAAGTTTCCTTGCCTTTATGACGATAATTGGAGCTCACTTTTTGCCTCAGTTTCTCAGGCTGTGAGATCAGGTGGAACACAACGTGTGCTAAGACACTGGATAGGGGATTTAATATATTATGATATCCACTTTCTTGCAAACACTGTCAGTTTTTCTTTGTGGCACTGTGATAGGTGCAATTTCTATAAGAAACTGCTCCATAGCATAAAGATTTATAATTTTATTTGACAAGAATTAAAGTTACCACCCAAGAGCAATTTACTATTTGTAGAACAGAATAGTCTGAACAGTTTTGTTGTTAAATATCCTTTCTTCTTTCTTTTTTCCTCCCTCCTTCCTTCCCTCCTTCCTTCCTTCCTTCCTTCCTTCCTTCCTTCCTTCCTTTCTTTCCTTCCTTTCTTTCTGTCTTTACTTTCCTCCTCTCTCTTTTCTTCATTCCTTCCTTCCATTCTGTTGGGGTTCAGCTCAGGCCTGGCAGAGGTCAGAGCCTTGCCCTGACACCAAGTGGGTATCGGGGACCCATTGGACCATGCTGGTGTAGTGGCCAGAGGTGCCAAAGAAGGACTTTGGGAGACCTTCTGCGGGAAACAGGAGAGGGAAGGTTTATTGGGTTACTCCCCAAGTGGGGTGCAACCAGCAAGCAGCCCCTGTCAAGTGCTCAAGTGTTAGCTCTAAGCTTGCAGCATAGAACGCTGCAGGCTCACTGGTGGTACAGCTCAGCCTTGAAGGCACAGCTACAAGCAGTTGGTGTTCCACTGGGCTGGAGGTCTGGTGGTCTTGATTCTCGCAGCTCGCCTTCTCTGCTTCCCTCCTTCCCAAGGATGGGAGGAATTGGGAGGCTCTTCGTGGCTTGCTTGTAGCCTTTGGTGCTTCAGGGCCCCTGGTCTTGATGCATCAGCTTGCTTGGAGATCTTCCACTGGATTGGGGAGTGCTGGATCAAGGTGATGGGGACTGGGCAGCAGTTGAAGGATGGAGAATGGTGGTGGGTTCAAGGGGGTCCGGGAGCCCTGCTTATATACGGTCCTGGAGGGGTGTGTGTACTGGGGTTAGCCAATGAGGGCACATTCCTGACAGGTACAGCAGGTAAACTATCATACCTGCCAGGTAGGGGCAGTTATTTAACTAGGGGTAGCCAATCAAAATTGAGGTGGTTGAGGCTGGTCAGGCTGGTCAGGGGCCATCTTTGCTCACTCGATGGGAGGGGTAGGAGTGAGTGAGTGGAATGTGGCCCTGGGGTCACCTAGAGGTCAGTCCCTCAGGCTAGTATGAGCGACCCTAGTTATGGGGTGCATTTAAAAAATCCCCAACACCATTCTGTCTTTCATTTCCTCCTTTTCTCCTTATTTTCTTTCTCTCCCATTTTGCTTTTCATTTATGATTACAATTCAAAACAGTAAACTACAGAAATTACGCTATTTAATGTCTTTTTTTAGATTTGGTAAAAACAAGCATAATAAGTTTAGAGGTGAACCAAAAACATAGTAAAATTTCTCTGTCATTCTTCGCATGCTATGTGACTGTGGGCTCCAACCATCTCTCTCGGCATTAGTGCTACTATTACTATTTTAATGAGTTACTGGAAGCCAAAAAGAAAAAAATCAAATGACCTCGCATTAGTGTCTAGAAGGGTCAGATAGGCAATGAATGTAGACTATTTGATGAAACCTGGGGAGACACATCCCTGTGTGTGGAGGCAACAGGCTAAGAGGGGGGCAGGGTGGGGCGGGCACAGAAGGGCTTCCTTCTCCTGAGGACCAGAGGCCAGAGCCAAGCTGGATTGTCACAACCGCCCAAGGGAGGTGGAGAGTGGGACCACCCTGCTCATGCTTTCCTCAGGTAGACAAACATGGGGCTCTTTTATCCTAAGTAAAAAAGAAACAAAAAGACACCTCATAAAAGTGTGCCTTTTGAGCGAGAAAACCACGCAGTTCTATGTTGTTGTTGTTAGGTGCCATGCAGTTGGTATCTGACTCACAGCGACCCTACATACAACAGGGGAAACACCATCGTCAGTGCTTCTCTGCTGTTCATAGGGTTTTCAATGGCGGATTGATTTTTGGGAGTGGGTTGCCGGGTCCGTCTCCCAAGCCCTTAGCACCTGGTGTTCCCAGGCGGTCTTCCATCCAAGGACTAACCAGGCCCGACCCTGCTTGGCTTCCGAGATCTGATGGGATCGGATGCCACAGGGCTACGGCTTCATGCGGCAGGTCTATGCAGTAGAGTTTTAGTTTTTGTTCAGTGTGAATGACAGTAAGACTTCTTTACAAAGAAATCCAAAACTCTCCCAAGGGTTGCGTTCGGGGCGTCTTGGCCGGTTCTTCGCCAGACATTTATGATCGGCTCATGGTGAACAGGTCATTCTGTCCTTTCCTGGGAGGCCTTTGAAAATGCCTGCGAAGCAGAGCTCTGGATTTCTGTCTGGGTCCAGGAAACAAAATAACCTACGTGCAGTCAGCAAGCTCAAACGTTCTTTACCCGGGGCACAGTGTCTTTCTCTGATCTGGGAAATCCACTCCCCACAGGGCGTGGGAGCTCTTAAGATTTCATGATGGAGAAGGGCTGACAGCGCGGAGCACGTGTGGAGCGGCCCTAGGGCGGAGGCCAGGCCTCCCATTGCGGGCCTCTGTGCGCCACGAGGCGACTTGCGCAGGCACCGACTATGTGGATCGCGTTCCCATCGGGGATCCCGTTCCCTGGACTGGCCCAGCCTCTCAGGTCGCCGGTGGCTGAGGCAAGGCCTCCCCAGCCTCCGGCTCTGTCCAGGCCGCTGTGCGCTTCCCTTTGCGCGGTGGCTCCGTGGCCTCCGCCTGGGCAGGGCGGGCGCTGCGGATTCTCAGCGCGGCGCGTGCGGGCGGCAGGGCGTTTGCAGACTCCGCGGTGGATGGGAGGCGAGCCTGGGCGAGCAGGCGCAGCGAGCTCCAGGGCTTCTCCATGTGCCCTGGCCCAGGAGCCCAACCCAGGCCGCGCAAGGCGCTCCCCGCGCGGAGAGGACACAGCGGCGGGCGCTCCCGTCAGCACGCAGTGGGCCGTCCCAGGCCAAGGGCTCGGAAGGTCCAGGGAGCAGCATCGCCAGCTCTGAGACACCAGGGAGAGGGCAGGACAAGGAGCGATGGCAGGGTCCAGTCTGCAGAAGGACTACAAGATGCGCGGACTCCGGGCACGTGCATGAGCCTGCGTGTGCGCAAGCCATGGTGGATCTGCACGAATTTCGGCATAAACTCAATGGATCGGTGTTCCATCTGGGTTTTTTAATGACACAACTTTACTAGGTAATTTATTTTGAGCCTGAGATTGCTTCTAGTCGAAGATAAATTTCTGTTTCCATAGTTTATTTCAAAATAAGGTTTTAACCCCAGAATTCAAAAACTCAGAACTGTCACCAGGTGTAGGGGCGGGGCCTGTAATCCCAGCAGTGAGGAGGCTGAAGCGCAAGGTCCGTAGGTCCAGGTCACCCTGGGCTGCATAGGGAGATCCTGTCTCCGAACAACAAAACAACAAACCAAAAGACAAAAAATGTTGGGGATTTTTAAAATAATATTTCTCAGCTAGGGTCCCTCATAACAGCCTGAGGGGCTGACCCCTTGTTGACCCCAGGGCTCATCTCACTCGCTCAAAACAGCCCCTCCCAGCGAGTGAGCAAAGATGGCCCCCAGCCAGCTTGACCAGCCTTAACCACCTTAATTTTGATTGGCTCCCCTCACCACCTTGCAGGTAATAACTGTCTCCACTTGGCAGTTATGTCCGTTTGCCCCTTGTACCTGCCAGCTGTGTGCCCCGATTGGCTGAACCCCACCATGTGACCCCTCCAGGACCCTATAAAAGCAGGGCTCCTGGACCCCATATCATCCTTTGATCCTCACCTCTCTGACCATCTCCTGAACCTCATCACCTGGACCAGCGCTCCCTACCCCAGCAAGACCATCTAGCAAGCCAGCAAGATCAAGCCCAGGGGCCCCGAAGAGCCGAAGGCATCTAGCAAGCCACGAAGAGCCTCCCAACTCCTCCCATCCTTGGGAAGGAGGGGGGTAAAGAAGGCGAGCCGCCAGAGTCAAGACCATCGGACCTCAACTGAACACCTGCGACTGTGGCTGTGCCTTTAAGGCTGAGCTGTACCAGCACTTAGCCTGCAGCATAGAGCCAGCACTTAAAGGGATAGAGCCTTGCTCTATAGGGGCTGCTTGCTCCTTGCTCTCCATCAGGGGAGCACCCCAATAAACCTTCCCTGTCCTTCTCCAACTATCTGAAGGTCTCCTGAGGTCCTTCTTTCCCGACATCGGCCACGTGTTTATGTTGAGGGTTTGGCCCTAACTTTAGCCGGGCTAGAGCTAAAACCCCGACAAAAAAAAAAAAACAAAACAAAAAACCACAGAAAATAACCCTCAGAATCCAAATATGTCAGCATCACCTACATTTCCTTGGATTTTGTGTTAAAAAACAATGTGTAGGAATAAACGTTATTGAGAGGGTGCATATATTTGAAACATAGACTTGGAAAATGTTAACTGTTCAGAAAAAACATTTCTCCTCACTTTAAACCCAAGTCCTTTGCAGCTTCCTTGTGCTGGGAGCCCAGATCTTGTTTCTCTTCTCATTTGTCTGTGGAAAGAGCTGCTGCTCTTAACAGATCTGCTGGCTTCTTGGTTGCTGTTGTTATTAAGGGCCCTCCAGTCCGGTCTGACTCACAGCGACCCAATGTGCAACAGAATGAAACACAACCCAACACTGTGCCACGCCCATGATCTTTTTTTATGTTTAAGCCCATTGTTGCAGTCATGTCAATCCATCTAGTTGAGGGTCTTCCTTCTTTTTGTTGACCCACCACTGTACCAAACATGATGTCTTTCTCCAGGGATTGGTCCCTCCTGACTACATTCCAAAATATGTAAGAGGCAGTCTAGTCATCCTTGCTGCCAAGGAGCACTCTGGTTTCACTTCTTCTAGCACAGATCTGTTGGTTCTTTTGGCAGTCCATGGTATATTCAATATTTGTCTCCAGTACTATAATTCAAAAGCATCAATTTCTTCTCCTGTCTCCCTTATTGACTGTCCAGTTTTAACAAGCCTATGATGTGACAGAAAATATCATGACATGAGTCAGGTGCACCTTCATCTTTGATGTGACGTCTTTACTTTTCATCGCTTTGAAGAGACCTTTTGCGACAGCTTTTCCCCATGCAGTGCATCTTTTGATTTCTTGACTAATACTTCCATGGGTGTTGATTGTAGAACCAAGTAAAACAAAATCATGGTCAACTTCAATCTTTTCTCTGTTTATCATGACGTTGCTTACTGACCCAGTTGTAAGGATTTTTGTTTTCTTGATGTTGAGGTGCAACCCATACTGAAAGCTGGGTTCTTTGATCTTCATCAGTAAATATTTCAAATCTTCTTCACTTTCAACAAGCACAGTTGTGTCATCTGCATAATGCAGACTGTGAGTGAGTCATCCTCCAATCCTGATGCCGAGTTCTTATTTGCTCAGCATAGAGACTGAAGAGGTACAGTGAAAGGATACAGCCCTGTTGCACACCTTTCCTGACTTTAAACCACTGTTTCTTTGCTCTATTGGAATGACTGGGAGAAGGACCCGGCAACCCACTCCCACAAAACAATCAGCTATTGAAAACCTGATGAATAGCAGAGAAACACTGGTAATAGTGTTTCATCTGTTTGTACTTCGGGTTGCTACGAGTCGGACTCTGACTTGATGGCACCTCACAACAATGACAACATTTAAATGACTGCCTCCTGGTCCGTATACAGATTCCTCATGAATAGTGACTTCTTGGTATTCCTGTACAATGTGATTGCATTTAATATGTGCAGGTATTGATTTGTTTCTGGATAAATCCCTCACTGAGGAGTACAGGGAAATGTAACTTGGTCTCTTTTCCAGTAATTTCCTCTGAGGGACACGGCAAAGTGTACCCGGCATAGAACAGCGCGTACCATGTGCTCATTTGCACTCATTTGCGCACTACCTGCTCCTTTGCAGAGACTCTGGACCTCAGCATTTATTCCAATCAGTGCCCAATAACTGACTGGCTGCTCTGCTTACAGCCTAGAGCAATGGATGGTTTCTGTCTAGAGAGGGCACCCCCGTGTGACTGTCCGCTTGTTGTTCTGTGAGGGCTTGCATGTTGCTGTGATACTGAAAGCTTTGTTGTTGTTGTTGTTAGGTGCCATCGAGTCGTATTCGACTCATAGCGACCCTCATAGGGTTTTCAATGGCTGACTGTTTTGGGATTGCCTTGAGAGTAGGTTGCTACGTCCTTCTCCCATTTTTGCGGTGCTGGGAATCGAACTCGGGACCTCAGAGACTGCAGAGCGTCACTCTACCAACTGAGCTAAATCCCAGCCCACTGAAAGGTATGCTACTGCTATTTTGGATTGCAGCAGGGCCACCCATGGTGGACAGGTTTCAACTGAGCTTCCAGACTAAGGAAGACCAGGGAGAAAGATCTGGCAGCCCACTCCCCAAATAATTAGCCCTTGAAAACCCTATGGATAGCAGAGAAACGCTGTTAAATATAGTGTCAGAAAATGGGCCCCTTGGGCTGGAAGGCATTCAAGAACAACTGAGGTAGATTTGCCTTCTCAAGAATTGACCTTAATGATGGGAATGGAGTAAAGCCCCTGGGACCTCCATTTGTTGATGTGGCATGACTCAAAATGAGAAAGAACGCAGTGGCTGCAACAATGGGCTCACACATAAAAAGATAGTGCACATAGTACAGTGCTGGGTAGTGTTTCATTCTGTTGTACACAGGGTCGGTATGCATCAATCCCAACTCAATGGCACCTAACAACAACAGCAACAGCGATGACACAGATTTGGGAAACATGGTCTGAGCTATGGCCAGGGAATTCTGCTAGAGTCCTGCAAACCTGCACTGCTTCACTCAAGCAACGTGGAATTTTAACATAGAAGAATGTAGATGCTTCTGCCACTGTTATTTCCAAGTATAATTTTAAAGCTTAATGCATAGGTGAGTTTTCTGAAAGATGCTGCATAGGCATTTTCAAGACTTGTTCTGAATTAAACAAAGCTAAAAGCTGGACATTGAACAAGGGAGACAGGAGAAGAATTGATGCTTTTGAATTGTGGTGCTGGAGACGTCTATTGAATATACCATGGACTGCCAAAAGAACCAACAGATCTATCCTAGAAGAAGTGCAACCAGAGTGCTCCTTGGAGGCAAGAACGGCCAGATTGCATCTTACATATTTTTGGCATGTAGTCAGGAGGGACCAATCCCTGGAGAAAGATATCATGTTTGGGAGAGTGGCAGGTCAATGAATAAAAGGAAAACCCTCCACCAGATGGATTGACACAGTGTCTGTAACAATGACCGTAAGCATAAATAACATCGTGTTCCTGGCACAGAATCGGGAAGTGTTTCCATCTGCTGTACATAGGGTCGCTATGAGTCGGACTCGACTCAGCGGCACCTAATAACAACAACAACAACCATTGGCAGGAGGGCTGAGCAGCTGCAGAGGCTAGGTGGCCCAGACCAGTCAGCTCCATGTCCTGGAAAGGAGGTGGCCACAGCTTTCGGGGGCTCTGCTTGCCTGCCTCCCAGGAGTCCAGGACTCTGAGGAGGGCCTCCCAGGCAAACAGAGGGAATACAACACGGAGAAAGCGGTGCTGTCCAGGGGTGCTTCGCATTTACCCTCCATTCAGGCACTGCACCCCATCCTCCAGCGTCTGGCCAAGGAGAAGCTGGGGCTCTGCTCCCATGAGGCTGAGCTCACCAACCTGCACACAGCCTCAGACCATGGCCGAGAGTCTATTTTAGTCCATGCTCTGTGGACAGGAGCCAGCGGGCACTTTCATGCCTGATGCACATTCTAAAATTGTTCTTGAAGGAAATGGCTACCTGGGTCACTAAAAATAGAATAGATGTGAAAACTAAATGATAAAACAATAACGAAAGACCCTGAACAACAGGTACAGCGCACAACTCAAAGGCAGTGGCTTTTGTTTGAAATTGTTCATCCAAATACGGTTTGGGAAATATGAGCCGTATGAGTTTTAGAAGCTGAAAAGCTGCTACCTTTAAGTTTTGGTCCATAAGAATTTAAAACTATGCCATTTTGTGTTTACATATTTAAGAAGAATTTCTTTAAAAATTCAATAGAGAAATATCCACTGCAAAAATAATTTACTACAGTAAGGAAATAATTCACTTACTATGCCGCCCTGTGGAAATGTTTATCCTGTCTCTGTATCCAACATCAAAAGAATAAATGCATTTTCACAAAAACTACAAGTATATATCGTTATATATGAAAGTATAAAAGTCAGTTGCAATAAACTGAAAAGTAACTCTTTCTCAGCTTGGACCGGCTCATATTTTTTTCAAAGTAGCTCTACATCAAGTTCTTGTTGTCGTTAGGTGCTGTGGAGTTGGGGTCCGACTCATAGCGACGCTATGTACAACAGTCGAGACAGTCTTGTTACTGCTTTTCTGCTATTCATAGGGTTTTCAATGGCTGATTGAGTTTTGGGAGTGGGTTGCCCAATCCTTCTCCCAAGCGTATAGTCCGTGGTGTTCCCAGGCGGTCTCCTATCCCAGCACTAACCAGGCCCAACCCTGCTTAGCTTTCAAGATCTGACAGGATTGGACACCACAGTGCTATGGCTGAAGGCCTAGGTTAAGCTGTTGTTGTTAGGTGCCTTCAAGTCATGTCCAACTCATAGCAACCCTCATAGGGTTTTCAATGGCTGATTGTTTCGGGATCGCCTCATGAGTGGATTGCCAGGTCCTTCTCCCTAGGTTAAGTAAAGGCACATAATTGAAGCACCTGGGTAAAAATGTGAAAAGTGGTTATTTTCATGCGATGGGATTTATTGGAAAACTACTTTTTGTTATGTATGAATTTTCCTACTATGTGAGTTTTAACATTGGTAATATCACTGGATAAACTTTTAGGTAATAAAACTACTTTCTAACACGTAAACAAGGAGAGACTGCGTGCTCCTGGGCTGACGGGAGTGTAACACCCCCCATGCCCCATTTCTGAGCTCTCCTGCCCTTCCTGGGGCTCCTTTGCAAACTCCTTCTCCCACTCCCTTTTCTCCACGGCCCCAGGGTTCACAGTTCTCTGGGTCCATCTTTGGGGCTCTCCCCTCTTTGCCCTCCTTCTGACACACCACTATCACACTTGACTTCCTATGCACGCTCCTACT
>VMDO01028943.1:0-23259 GCA_007922755.1 Pedetes capensis
TAAATGTTAGCAAGATGAAATAGCCTAATCAGAAGTTGAACAAAATTCTGCACACATATTTTCAATCAACCAATAAATTGCAGCCATGAAAGATTTCAATATTCAGTAGTTTGAGATTTTTCCAAGATGACAATATTTAAGTCCCACAACATCAGTATATTTAACAAGATGTGTATTATATAATATTGATAGTTGAAATGAAACAAACAAGTATAGAGTAAAACTAAGTTGTTGATGAGAATTTGGGTAAAGAGTGAGAAGAGAATGATATTAAAGCTTTCTATCCTATCTTTTTTGGCTATGCTTCTTACCTTATCTCAAATATTTCTTATTAACAGTTAAATAATATATCATTATAATGTTTCTCTCCTGTCCCTTGGCATTTTTCATTTTGACCTAAGACTGAATCCTAAAGCCCATCTTTGTACAATAAATCAAACTGTCAATTCTCTATTAGAATTTAATGATTTTGTCAGCAAGCAGCTTTTGTATTAATATTCTTGCTTTCATAGAGATTTTGAGCTGAGTTGTGTCACCCTAGTCAGTAGTGGTTAGGATATTTCTAAGCCAGGTACAAATATTGAAAATAGCTAGTGGGGCATATCCTTCTGAATCAGCAATTTTGATTTTTAAAAAATTTTGATTTTTAAAAAAGTTTTCCTTTCAAAAACAGAATGTTACCCCTCATTAATAAAGATATGATGTACTTTCTGAGGAAACTGAGGGGAAATATGTGATATCCAGGCTAGGTAGAACAGTTAAGATAGGCTAAGCTAAGTTGTAGAAGGAGTAACAAAAAAATACTGGAATGCCAGTAGCTTCAAATAATAAATATGTATCTTCCTGCTTCTGCTAAATTCTATCATCAATTGATGGAGATGGAGGTGGTGGTAGAAGGGTGCTCTTCTCATTGTAGTTGCCCAGGAATCTCTCAAGAGTTCAGGCACTGAGAGTGTAGCCACCATTTTGAGTGTGTCTGGCCCTAGAGGCAGACAGAATGTAACCTAGGAAGCCCCTCATTCAGCCAATTAAATGTTATGGTCTTCCGGCCCTGAAATGAGATATTGTTACTTCTGTTCACAACCTCATGTGCCTAAATGAATTACATGGCTCCCTTAAACCATGAGGGAGCCAGGAAGTACAATTCTATAATGAGTACAGAAAGGGAGAGAAACAAGAATTATTTTCAAAAAGGCATCAATGGCTACTATGTCAAGTATTCCTTTCAATCATTTCAATTTCAGTTTTCCAAAGCTTTTTTGTGTGTATGTGCACATGTGTGTGTGACAGGATGATGTTCACACATATACATGTAATTTATCATTCTCCCCTCTCAATTTCATTTTCCCACTTTACTCCATCATTTTAGGCTATTCATTTGGTAATCCATTCTTCTGAGAAATATTGGTGGGATACAATAATAATTTTGCAAATAACACTCATTATAAGCCACCACGCTATATATTTTCTTAGGTCAGATTATTTAAGATTGAAAAGTAGCTAAGAAAAGATTTTTGATGTGACTAGAAATCCTCCTAGCCAAGTACTCAGAAAAAATTCATTCCAAAAGTAAGGGCAGCTGCCACATGTCCAATAAACAGAAATGTGATACTAGACAGAATGTCAACACAAGATTTCAACATCAGTGAACAAGTCAAGGACCCAGGTACTGAAACTGAACTACAAAGACTGAATTTAGTTAGAAGGCATAAGGAAAGAGCCCAATCACCTGGACAAAAGCAGGCACTAGATGAGCAGCACAATGCATTGCTAAAGCATAGAACTAGACCAGACCTCCCCAAATCCCCTCTGATTAGAAACTGGCTTAGTTATCCCAGGCACAAGGGCAAAATCATTCCTGATGGTTGGGACCAAATGGCCATAGCAACTAAAAGGATGTGTAGGTAGAGTGCCAAGCAGATGGCCTGCACCAGGAGTAGTAAACTCAATTTTCTAACATGAACCAGGCAAGAATAACCAATGTATAAAGCTTGCCTGATACAGGACAATAGGTGCAAGGTCGTACTGCAACCAACTCTGCCATCTGCCTACATACATTTACTTTCAAAACACTGCAGAGACCAAGCAAAATCTGTCCATATCTATCATACTACCACCAGTTTACAACTACTGGCCTGATACCACTGGTGTGGTCCCGCTGACCAGTTTTATCTTTTCAATGTCAGCTTATTTACCACTGTGTTCTCCAGGGACTGTATTTGGGCCATATACATCTAGACTTATTGCATTACCCATTGCCTTAGAAACAACATGAGTTTTGTGTATCTTGTATTATTACTACATAATTCTATATTTATTCTTTTCTTATTACCTGGCTTCCTATCAATCTTTTATCCTGACCATTGGATTTCCTGAGCTTGATTCTCTGCTTTGATTCTTTTTCTGATCCCTCAGTAGAACCTGTTTTCTAAAATCTTGCTTAAAATTTAAATTCTCCAGCTCTAGCTTCTTGACTGATGCCCATAACCTGCCAGAGAAACACAATGGAACATTCATTGGATACTTACTATACATCAGGCCTGCAGCCATACCACTGTGGCATCTGATCCATCATATCTCAAAAGCTAAGCAGGGTTGGACATGGTTAGTACTTAGATGAGAGATTGCCTGGGAACACCAGGTGCTGTAGGCTTGGGAGAGGGACCCAGTAGTCCACTCCCAAAAAACAATCAGCCATTGAAAACCCTATGAATAGTAGAGAAATGTGACAATAGGATCACTATGAATTGGATACCAACTTGAGGCACCTAACAACAACAACAACTATGCATCAAGATTAACTGTTAATAGTGTGTGCTAGATATTTGAATACAAATGGTCATCTCAGTGTTTTCCAATTTCTAGGTTTCTTCTTCCACTCACCCCATTCCAAAAAACTGGAATTCCCCTGACCTTAAAATCACCTTTTAGCTATAAGTGGCTTTTCCTCCTTTTGAAGACATAGCAATTAGCTAATGTTAGCTTCAGTAGATCAGCAGGGAACACAAATTAAGTTGATACTTCCTTAAAGGACAGTGTAATAATGCAGACATCATATCTAAATTCCCTGAATTAACTATCATGATAGCTAAAAATTGGAGATACATATCCTTGGTTCCATACATGCCAAAAGAAACTATAATCTTTTATCATTTCTCCCAGTAAAGTCTACGAGATTAAATGCAAGAAAAATCAAGTTACGAAAAAGAAGATACTAATTCAATTCTACAAAATGTCACCAAATTCAGTCCTGAAGAAAAAAAGGCCCATGTAAGACTTGTTGTCCAAATTTCTTGACAACACTCTTTTCAAGCTTTTCTGTGAAATATTGCTCTTGCCAATAGGAACAAAAGAATATGCAGGTGTGCATTAGTCATTGAGGTCTAGCAGAAATCCAGCTCCCACCCATAGTTTCCAGGTGCAGAAGGAACCAGGGCATGACTTCTGAGTTCTGCTGGTTAGAGCACTAAACTAAAGTAATTGGAAAATTCCTTTTAAGAGTTGCCAGAGCTTGGTAGGTGAGGAGATTGATAGCAGTGCTGATCTGTGGGTGTGGCTAAAAAGACAATGAGGGGATTAACAATCCTATTTGCACTAGGCAAACTGGAAAACATGTTCATTGACTAGTGACAGCAATTGCTATTTTTGGAACTAGACCTATTTGTTACTCTTTTGTCTTGGATTCCTAGCCAGTTCAAAGCCTTGGCTGAGCAGCTTTCTCATCTCCCATTCAAAGGGTTTGACCTGGGGGATACAATACTTGGCAGCTTTTAATTAGCGCTCTGTAAATCTTAGTGCCACACAGCCTTAATCACTACTTACCAGGACATTCACCTGTTCCTTTTTTACTTTTTTTAGTTTTTGGACTTTTTTCTTGCTAAATATACTAGGTACTCCTGCTTCTCTTAGCTGTTGTGTGTTCTGGCCCTTTAAACCAGTAGCACCCACATATAAATCATATTTCTTAATAGAGAGCCACAAAATACATACTTAAATGGAGGTCAATAATTTTAGAGATCTTCTCTCCTAAGCCAGGCACAGTGGTGCATGCCTGTAATTGCAGCAACTCAGAAGGTGGAAACAGGAGGAACCAAAGTTCAAGGCCAGAGGTACCCTGCATAAGTTACCAAGACCTTGTCTTAAAATAAAAAGTAAAAATTGGGCTAGCGGTGTAGCTAAGTAGTAGAGAGTTTGCAAAGCATGTGTGATGCCCTGGGTTCAAGCGCCCTATCGTTGTTGTTAGATGCCCTCCAGTCGAGTCCAACTCATAGCGACCTTATGTACAACAGATCAAAACACTTCCTGATTCTGTGCCAGGCACACCATCTTATTTATGTTTAAGCCCATTGTTGCAGACATTGTGTCAATCCATCTGGTGGAGGGTTTTCCTTTGTGTCATTGACCTGCCACTCTCCCTAACATGATGTCTTTCTCCAGGAATTGTTCTCTCCTGACTGCATGTCCAAAGTATATAAGCTTCAGTCTGGCCATTCTTGCTTCCAAGGAGCAATCTGATTGCACTTCATCTAGGATAAATCTGTTGGTTCTTTTGGCAGTCCATGGTATATTCAATAGACATCTGCAGCACCATAATTCAAAAGCATCAATTCTTTTCCTGTCTCCCTTGTTCAAGGTCCAGCTTTCACAACCATATGATGTGACTGAAAATACCATGGCATGAGTCAGACGCACCTTCGCCTTCAATCTTTGCTCTTCAATACTCTAAAGAGATCTTTTGCACAGCTTTTCCTAGAGCAATGTGTCTTTTGATTTCTTGACTGTTGCTTCCACAGGTGTTGATTATAGAGTGAAGCAAAGCAAAATCTTGAGCAACCTCAATCTTTTCTCCATTTATTGGGAAGTTGCATACTGACCCAGTCGTAAAGATTTTTGTTTTGTTGATGCTTAGTCGCAACCCATATTGCAGGCAGTGATCTTTGATCTTCATCAGTAAATGTTTTAAATCCTCTTCGCTTTCAGCAGAGTTATGTCATCTGCATAACGCAGGTTGTTAATGAGTCTTCCTCCAATCCTGATGCTGCATTCTTCCTCATAAAATCCACCTTCTCAGATTATTTGCTCAATGTATAAATTGAAGAGATATGGTGAAAGTATAGAGCCCTGATGCACACCTTTCTCAATTTTAAACCAGGCTGTGTTTTCTTGTTCTATTCAAACAATTGCCTCCTGGTTCACGTACAGATTCCAAAGTGTTATCCATAATTTGTTATGATCCACACAGTCAAATGCCTTTGCATAGTCAATAAAACATAGATAGACATCTTTCTGATATTCTCTGCTTTCAACTAATATCTACCTGACATCAGCAATGATGTCCCTATTTCCCCACCCTCTTCAGAATCCTGCTAGATATTCCCATAATTCCCTGTCTATATAATTCTGCAGTTGCTTTTGAATGATCTTTAGTAAAATTTTGCTTGTGTGTGATATTAATGATATTGACTGATAGTTTCCACATTCGGTTGGATCCCCTTTTTTGGGAACAGGCACAAAAACGGATCTCTTCCAGTCAGTTGGCCAGGTAGGTCTTTTCCAAATATGTTGGCGTAGACATGCTAATACCTCCAGTGCTGCATCTGTTTGTTGAAATATCTCTATTGGTATCCTATTAATTCCTAGAGCCTTGTGTTTAGCCAGTTCTTTCAAGGTGGCTTCCACTTTGTCCTTCAATACCATTGGTTCCCCTTCAACCTCTTGAAATGGTTGGTCATCTACCAATTCTTTTTTGTATAATGACTCTGTGGATTCCTTCCATCCTCTTTTGATGTTTCCTGCATCATTTAATATTTTCCCTGTAGAATCTTTCACTATTGTGACTTGAGGCTTGAATTTTTCTTCACTTCCTTAACCTTGAGAAACACAGAGCATGTCCTTCGCTTTTGGTTTACTGCCTCCAGCTCTTTGCACATGTCATTATAATATTTTTTATCTTCTTAAGCTGCCTTTTGAAATATCCTGTTTAGATCTTTAACTTCATCATGTCTTCCTTTTACTTTAGCTGCTCAATATTCAAGGGCAAGGTCCAGCATCTCTTTTGACATATAATTTGGTCTTTTATTTTTTCTTGTGTTTTTAATAACCTTTTGCTTTCTTCTTGAATGATACCTTTTATGTCATGTCACAACTCCTCTAGTCTCCTATCATTTGTGTCTAATGCATTAAATCTATTCTTAAGGTGGTCTCTGAATTCTGGTGGGATATACTCAAGGTCATACCTTCACTCTTGTACACTTGTTCTAATTTTCTTCAGCTTCAGTTTGGACTTGCATATGAGAAGCTGATGGTCTGATCCACAATCAGCACTTGGTCTTATTTGACATTTAATATAGAGCTTTTCCATCATTTCTTTCCACATATGTAGTCAATTTGATTCCCGTATGTTCCATCTGGTGAAGTCCATGTGTATAGTCTCCGTTTATGATGTTGAAAAATGTATTTGCAATGAAAAGGTCATTGGTCTGACAAAATCCTATCATGCGATCTCCCACATCATTTCTTTCACCAAGGCCATATTTTCCAACTACTGAGCCTTCTTGTTTCCAAACTTTGCATTCCAGTCACAAGTAATTATCAGTATATCTTGATTGTATGTTTTATCTATTTCAGATTACAAAAGCTGGTAAATATCTTCCCTTTCTTCATTTGTGGCCTGAGTTCTGGGTGCATACATTTGAATAATAGTCATATTAACTGGCTTTTCTTGTAGACATATGGATATTATTCTATCACTGACAATATTGTCTTTAAGGACAGACCTTGAGATGTCTTTTTTGATGATGAATGCAATCCCGTTTCTCTTTAGCTTGGCATTCTCAGCATAGCAGACCATATGATTATTTGACTCAAAGTGGCCCATGCCAGTCCATTTTAGCTCACTGATGCCTAGAATGTCAATGTTTATGTGCTCCATTTCTCTTTTAACAATTTCTAGTTTTCCTAGATTCATACTACATACATTCCATGTTCCAATTATTAATGGAGGTTTACAGTTGTTTCTTCTCATTTTGATTTGTGCCACATCAGCAGATGAAGGTCCTTGAGGCTTTACTCCATTTCCGTCATCAAGGTAGATTGTCCTTTGAGGAGGCAACTCTTTCTCAGTAATCTTTTGAGTGCCTTCCAACCTAGAGGGCTCATTTTTTGGCACTACACCTGACAGTGTTTCTTTGCTTTCCATAGGGTCTTCAATGTCTAGTTGTTTTGGTAGTGGTTCACCAGTGCCTCCTCCCTAGTCTGTCTTATTCTGAAAGCTCAGCTGAAATCTGTCCACCATGGGTGACCTGCTGGTATGTAAGATACAGATGGCATAGCTTTCAGCTTCATCACTACATACAAGCCCCCACAGGGTGCAAACTGACAGACGTGTGGAGGTCAAGCTCCCTGGTACCGTGGAAAATAAAGAAGAAATTCTCCCTCCTTCTTCCATATTCATTCTGAGGTTCTGTCAATTCACCCTAAGTCTCTCTAGCTTTGAACTTCACTTTCACCTACATTTAATCTCTAATTTTGGCATTTAAACTTGATCGTTCTGACAAGAACCTGTTTTCCCCAGTGGAGTTATTTGGCTGTCTCGTGGGTTCCTGGTACCTGTGCTACCTTTGGTGTTTGTTCTACAGGTTTCATTTGAGAAATGATGATATTGATTCTGATCTTTGGATGAGAGCCATAATCTTCAGTTCCTCAGAGGGTTTATTACCTCTAAAGGTAGAAGGAACTGGGATTTAGCTCAGTTGGTAGAGCTCTGCACTGCAGTCTCTGAGATCCTGAGTTCAATTCCAAGCACCGCAAAAATGGGAGAAGGACCTGGTAATCCACTCCCAAGGCAATCCCAAAACAGCCATTGACAACCCTATGAGGGTCGCAATGAGTCAGATACCGAATTGACGGCACCTAACAACAACCACAAAGGTAGAAGGCTTGGGCATAGATATCACAATATTCTCTTGCCTTGATGTCTAAACTTCATCTTATTATTTGCTTCCTTGAAAAGACCAAAGGCTTTGGAACCAAAGTTGCCTGGATATTTGAATACTAATTCCATCATTGAATAATGATATTGCTTTAGGCCAATTATTTCACCTTAGATTCTAAAAGGAAGTTGTTATCCCCTCTTTTTATGATCACATTATAGTTTAAAATATTTAAAAATCATCTGGTAGATTGTAGGCAATGGATAATCTTAGCTATCTTCTCTGAGTTAATCCCCTAATACCTTCCCTACCTCCAGAATGTATATAGTTTTTAATATTCATCCTTGTTGGGCATGATCCCTACGTCCCATCCACAATTGCCAAAGTACAATCCTAACACCACCAAGAACCAGTAATTTTTAAAAGCTGAAATATCATGGGAAAAATATTCAAACTAGAGCAAGTACATTTGGATCCCAATATCTGTAGGTTCTGCGTCCACTGATTCTACCAATAGCAAATAATAAATATCAGGAAAAAAAGAAATTTCATATGTACTAAACATGTACAGCTTTTTCTTTGTCATTAGTCATTAAACAGTATAATATAACAACTATTAGCATAGCAATTACATGATAATAGGTTTCAAATGTAAGCTAGAGATTATTTAACATGTACAGGAAGATGTGGATAGGTTATATGAAAATATCATAGCATGTTTTATAGAGGACTACAGCATTCACAGATTTTGGCATCCACAAGGGATTTTGGAAACTCCTCAATGAATACTAAGAGAAAACTTTGCACAGAAAAAAAGAGCATTGGCAACCTAAGTAATGAGTTGCCTTGGCCTAAATGTTTTTATAGACTTCCCATTCAAATACTAACCAATCCCCAAACATGAATAATCTAGAGCTAAGTGTGAGAGTATAGTTTAAATAAATAGCTAAAAGTAAAGGATAGCATAAGCTTATGATTTGCAGTTCCTCCAAAGGGAAGATTTAATACCAAGTGTATCTAAATGAGCTGAATGGAGGTGCCTCTCATTATGTTTTCTTTGTTTCTAAAATGTATTTTAACCAAAATTATTAAGCCAGAGTCAGTAATGGAAAGGAATTGAACCCAAAATTGATCACATTGACAAATTCCAAAACCCAGCCATGTAGGCACAGGAAAAACATAAGTCACTAGAGCTTTCTGAATACCACTTCCAGGTTTATCACAATGTCATATGACCCGTAGATAATTGCAGGTTCATCAAGAAATATTCTTCAGACAACCCAGAACAATAAAAGTATAAAAAAGAGCCTCCCTTCCTTACATATTCATGTTGGGGCTATTGATCACAGTGATTGACTCCTTGAACACAAAGATGGCCATGGGACCACAGTTGAGCCAATTATCGCATCATACCTTTACAGATGATGGGCCCAAGGTTGGGAAGATGACTCATACTCTTCCATAATATATAATAAAGATACAATGGAAGAAAAAGTGTTTCTTTTCTGTTTGGATTACCAAATATTATGAAGTGCCATTGGAACTACCTTTCTTACTATATAGAAAAATCCTGAGTAAAAAAGAAGAACAGAATAAAATGCAAATTTATTTGAAATATGAAAAACTGGTCAAGTCTTGACAACATCTTGTGAGTTTTCTGATCCAGATTGCCATCAAGCTGGAATCCACTATTGGATTTCATACTTATATGAGCTCTTATGGACTGTTTGTATTCTCTTAAATTTCATATGTTGAGATCCTAGTCCCCATTGTGATAGAATTAGGAGATAGAGCATATGGGAGGTGATTAGGCCATGGAGGTAGTGTCCTCATGAATGAGTTTAGTGCCCTTATAAAAGGCCACAGAGACTTCTTATGCCCTTTCCGCCATGTACAGACACAGTGAGAAGACAGCTATGTACAAACAAGGAAGCAAGCCCTCATCAGACACTGAATCTGCTGGCACTTTGATTTGGACTCTTGGCCTCCATGTTGTGAAAAATAAATGTTTCTTATTTAAGTCATCCAGTCTATGGTAATTTGTTATAGCAACTTAAGCTACAACATGAGTCAATAAAGTCCTTTTGACCTAAATTAGTTTTTCTTAAGTTTCAGTTACTTGTAACCAAAAGATTATTCATTAAACTTCAAGCCCAAGTCCATTCCCAACAATAATAAGACCTTATTTTTAAGAAAGAATAAAACCACTGTGTTAGGGAACAATTTAGAATTGTGGTAGCTAATTCTACTAGCTTGCTTACATTTTTAATACAAGTAATCACACGTATATAAGTATACTGAAATGCTAACATTCAAAATCTTAAGCCAGGCATGGTGGCACATGCCTGTAAGCCAGCAACTTGGGAGGCTGAGGCAGGAGGATCATTAGCTCAAGGCCAGAGGCAGCCTATGTAATTTAATGAGATCCCAACTCAAAATAAAAAATAAAAAAAGGATTAACGGTACAGACAAGTGGAAGAGCACTTGCAAAGTGTGTATGAGGCCCTAGGTTCAACCCCTAACTATCACAATAAATAAATAGATAGATAAATAAATAAAATCTTGTCAATAAGTAAAATGATTATTACAAATCCAGATAATGCTCAGTATTGAGTAAATATAACTGTTAACACCTGCATCAAAATAAATTTGCATTGGAAACCTATTCACATGACTAACCAAAGACATTCCATCATAAACCAAGTGACATAATGTTAGAGAGTTGGAGGAGTCTATTTTATGTGGATTTTAATTATCTAATCATGAAACTTAGGTCATATTAAGATGAATCTGATGAAAGCCACATCTAACTTTGTCATAACATGTTTTTCGTAAAACTCCATCAGTAATAACAAACCAACAACTAGCCACATCACCCCCAACTTTTCTTCAATGTCCAGTGTGAAAACAATGGCCAACCTAGAATTCTGTATCCAGAAAAGAATAGTTTTCAAAACAGAAGGCAAGTGAAGACAACATTTCTGGACAAATAAAAGAAAAAGGCTTTACTACCAGTAGATTCACAATAAAAATAAAATCCCCAAAGTATGTTTTTGGGCAGAAGAAAATAATTCCAGATAGGCACACACACAATTTTTTAAAAAAAGAATTAAAAGCAATTGAAATGTTAAATATATGGATCAATATAAATCAATATTGGTTGTACAAAATTTTTAGGTGGTGGTTGTTTTTAGGTGCCATCGAGTCCTGTCCCACTCATAGTGACCCTCATAGGGTTTTAAATGAGTGATTGTTTTGGGATTGCCTCAGGAGTGGGTTGCCACATCCTTTTCCTATTTTGGCAGTGCTGGAAATCGAAACCAGGACCTCAGAGACTGCAGAGCAGCACCCTACCTACCAAGCTAAATCCCAACCCTATACAAAATAGTGTTAGTAATTAAGCATGCCTGCAGCTCTACCACCTGCAGTTCTATCACTGTAGTGTCCTAGTCCATCATATCTCAGAAGCTAAGCAGGGTCGGGCATAGTTAGTACATGGATGGGAGACCACTTGGAAACACCAGATACTGTAGGCTTGGGAGAAGGAGCCAATCAATCTGCCATTGAAAACCCTATGAATAACAGAGAAGCACTGACAATAGTATTTTTGCTTGTTTCACCTGTTGTACATAGGGTCACTATGAGTTGGATACCAATCTGACAGCATCTAAAACAGCTATACCACTGTGGCATCCAATCCTGTCAGATCTCTGAAACTAAGCAGAGTTGGGCCTGGTTATTCCTTGGCTAGTAGATTGCCTGGGAACACCAGGCACTGTAGGCTTGGGAGAAGGACCAGGCAACTCACTCTTAAAAAGCAACCAGCCATTGAAAACCCTATGAATATCAGAGAAGCACTGGCAATACTGTTTCACCTGTTGTATGTAGGGTTGCTATGAGTCAGACACTAACTCCACAGCAACTAACAACAACAGCAACAATTAAGCATAGAGCTGAAAATTTATGTAGAATTAAAATAAATGGTGAAAATAATGCAAATCTTGGAGAGATAATTATTATTAAAAGTATTATAAGGTACTATATTTATCTGAGAAGTGGTTAAACACTAAATTATATGTGTTAGATTGTTTACAGCCATATCACCCTAGCATCTGATCCTGTCTGATCTCAGAAACTCAGCAGGGTTGGGCCTGGTAGGTACTTGAATGAGAGACTTCCTGGGAATACTGGGTGCTGTAGGCTTGGGAGAAAGACATGGCCACACACTCCCCCAGAACAATCAGCCATCAAAAACTTTATGAATAGCAGAGAAGCACTGATAGTAGTGCTGGGCATGGCACAGTGCTAAGTAATGTTTCATTCTGTTATACATAGGGTCGTTATGAGCTGGACCTAACTCAACAGCACCTAGCAAAAACATGTGTTAGCTTGTTTGTCACCGTGGAAAAATATCTAACTGAAACAAACTTATGGAAAGAATCATTTACTGTGGCTCACAGTTTAGGAGATTTCAGTCCATAATGGTGGGAGGCATGATGGAGCAGCTGGTAATGGGACAGGTTGCAGGGCCCATGGCAGATGAATTCATGTCATTATTGATCAGGAGAAGGGAGGGTTTACCAGAACCAGGGTTCCACATAAAACCTCCAAAGGTCCACTCCAAGTAACCCACTTCCACAAAGCTAGAACCCATCTTCCAAAGTTCCATAGCCTCCAAGGACAGCACCACAACCTGGGGACCAAATTTTTAAGCATATGACCTTTAGGAGACATTTTAGATTCAAACCATAACACTCTTCCCTGCCCCTCAATAGTTCATGACCTTCTCTAAATTCAAAATGTATTCAGTCCAACTTCAAGGATCCCCAAAGTCTTAACAGTCTCAACTATCCAATGTCTCCACTGACACTCAAGGCAAACTTAGCTGTGAGCTCCTGCAAAATGAAAAACAGATTACGTATTTACAACATACAATGGCAAAGAATAAAAATTCTCATTCCAAAAGGGAAAAATGGGGAAAGAGAGAGGAAATATCAATTTGCAGCAAGACTGAAATCCCACAGTGTACAAAGACCGTGTAGCTCCATGCATAGCATCTGACACAAATGACATCATCTAGCATCTGGCATTTGGCATCATCTGGGCTTGAAAAGGCATGGGCATCTCCACCCCTATGGCCTTGCCATTTGTAGCACACAAAGCCCTCTTGGGATGCTTCCACCACTTGCCAGTAGCTTTCCTTGGCAGATGTTTCACCTTGCTGGCATCTTTAATATCTTGAGGTCTCCATTGCAGCTTAGGCTCTATCATAAGAGCTTCACAAACTAGTACTTCAGGGGCTTTCCATAGGGAATCCAACCCAATGTGTATGGATACACATTGCCTGGCCTTGCAGGCTATTCCCTGGAAACTTGGTGGCAACCTCAAAAATCCCTTAACTATTATACTCTTCATACCTGCAAGACCAGCACCACATGAACAACACCAAGGTTTGCTGCTGGCTTTAGCAGATGCTCCACCTCTTTTGACCATGGCTGCAGCAGAAATCACTTCCCTGTGTGAACTCTTTTCAGGAGTTCATCCCAGAGGCACTCACTTTCCAAATGAAAGTCTTTCAAATGGGTTTCATACCCAGGTGCCTTAGATGGCAAAGGCCTGACTTACTCCTGCCTTGCCCTAGGCCATTCCTATTGTCCCAGTACAAAGTTTGCAGCTTCCATTTTATAAAACTTATCTCTTTAGCAATTACTGCTGTATTTCCTGAGCTTGACTGCTTTGCAGCAACTTTAAATTTGCCCTTGCTGCATCCTTTTTCCTCTTTAAATTGTACCTTTTTAAAACCTTTTCTGCCATTTTTCATCATAAATCTGACTAAAAGCATCCAGTAATAACCAATGTACACACTCAGTCTTATGTCGTTTTGATATTTCCTCTGCCAAGCCAATTAGTCCAATATTTTTATTTGTATTTTTATTCTATTTATTTATTTATTTGCAGTACTTGGGAATTGAACCCAGGGCTTCACACATACTTTTCAAGTGCTAAACCTCTGGGCTATACCCCTAACCCATTTTTTAATTTTTTTTATTTTGAGTCAGGGTCTTACTAAATTATGCAGACTGTCTCTGGCCTCAATTTGCAATCCACCTGCCTTGACCTCCTAAGTCAGTGGGACTTATGGCATGTGCCACCATGCCTGGCTAGTCCACTGGTTTTAAATTCAGCATCACTGAAATCTTTGGGACATGCACAAAAGGCAGACAAACTCTTTGCCAGAATATAACACAAATAGACTCTAGTTCAATTCTCAATAGACTCTTCATCTTCCTCTGAAACACTGTGAGCCCCATCTTTACTATCTGCATCCCTGTCAGCATTCTGGTCTTCTAAACTCTCACGAGAACCACCCCTTAAGCTCTGCTTGCAGCATCCCAGGGCTTCTCTTGCCCACATCTTCAATCTCTTTCAAACTCCTCTCATGAACAATTTCCAATGGCCTAAGAACAACATTGTCAGGTTTCTGCACAGCAACGGCCCTACTCTCCAGCATTAATTTTCTATGTTAGTCATCTTTTGTATCACCTTGGAGAAAGATCTGACTGAAACAAACTTTTGGCAGGAATGATTTTTTGAGGGGTGCTTACAGTGTTCAATAGCTATCTTTGCCATTAGCAGGCAATATGGAGGAAAGGGGGATTTAAAATTGCTCCTGCCATTCCTTCATGGTGAATGAACTCATATGCATGCGTTGTTGAGGACATTTTCAAATGGGTCCCACACCCTATCCAAGCCATTGAGCCACTTACAAAACAAAGTCCTCAGGCCCACCTCATACTAGGCACCCAGAGCTGGGCACCCAGGGCTGATGTCACACTGGATCTACCCTAGTTTGAGTAAAAGTAGAGGGAACATGTGCCCAGTATCTCTCTTTCTCTTCTCCTCTCTTATCCTGTCTCTTCTTCCTCTCCACTCCTCATTGTTTTCTTTCCACCAACCATGTGCAGGTCCCTCTCTTCTCTCAGGCCCGCCATCTTCTCTGTCTAACTCAGACACTTTTCCTTCTAAGGCCTGCTTAACTCCCTGGCTTCTTCATCTTCTCTTGGGGAATAGAAACATCTTTATACTAATTCACCCAGGGAACACAAGTTTTTTTATGTTCATTTGCAGAGCAACCTAAGCTTCTCCATGTGCCTCAGTTTTCCCTGTAATTATTCCTTAAATATGTACTATCCTTAATAAATATCCCCAAACAATTAGCCATTGAAAATCCAATGAGAGTTGCTATGAGTTAGACCCTAACAACAGCACTTAACAACAACAACGTACTCTGTACTATAATTTCTGTGTTGGGTATAAATTATTCTGTACACCAAATGCAAGGACTTAGGTTTGGCCACCAGATACCTGGATCCATGCTCCAGACTCACCTACCCACGCTCCCCATGTCTCCCCAGTAACAATAGTTTAGTATGTCTCAATCCATAATTTCAGGAGGCATGGCAGAGCAGCTGGTGGTGGGGAAGGTGGCAAGAGTCCAGGGTAGATGACCTCATATCATGGTGGATCAGGAGCAGGGGGCACTTACCAGAACCAGAGGAACACATAAAACCTCCAATGGCCCACCTATTTAGGGTAGCCACTAAAGGAATAGTAGAAAGGTATACAAATAATGAATAATTAGATGGTGAAATGGAATAATGAAAATATTTGATTGAATCAAAAAAATCAAAATGGAAGGGAAATAAATCATATAAAACATTGAATAAATCTATAACAAATGATAAAATTATAATTTAGACCCAACTGTATCAGTGATAGGGGCTGGGGTTTAGCTCAGTTGGTAGAGCACTGCCCTGAACTTTCTAAGGATGTGGGTCCAATCCCCAGCACTGCAAAATGGGAGAAGGATGTGTCAGTCCTCTCCCCAACACACACAAAAAAGTGCCAAAACAATTAGCCATTGAAAACCTTCTGAGGGTAGCTATGAGTCAAACTCAGACACAACTCAATGGCACCTAACAACAACATATCAGTGATTATGTTGTTGTTGTTGTTAGGTGCTGTCGAATTGGTATCCGACTCATAGCGACCCTCGTAGGATTTTCAATGGCTGTTTCAGGATTGCCTTGGGAGTGGATTGCCAGGTCCTTCTCCCATTTTTTGTGGTGCTAGGTATTGAACTCGGGACCTCAGAGACTGCAGCGCAGTGCTCTACCAACTGAGCTAAATCCCAGCCCTATCAGTGATTATATTAATTATAATAAACAAAGCCCTCCAAACACAGAATCACTGATAAACCCAGGTGTTTGGTATAGAAAGTTATTGCCATTTACAGGAATGGTCCACTACACCAATAGATGATTTCAAGATAGGTTTGAGGTATATGAGGCAGAGCATCAACATTAGGTACACTAGCAAGTGCACTCCCTACCATATGTACTCATACATGCAATGAAGATACGCATATGTGCAGTAAAATCATAAAGGAATGCTCATAGCAGCAATCTCCATGAGACCAAAAATATAAAAACAATCCAAATATCCACCAACAGAGTAGATAATTTGTGGGATAGTCATATAGTGAATATTATACAGCAAGGGTCCCCCAACTCCAGGCAATGGACCAGTACTGATGTGAATAATGGTGAGCAAGTGAAACTCCACCTGTATTTACACAATAAATGTAACATGCTTGAGTCATCCCAAAATCTACCACCCAGTGGTAGTTATCTTCCACAAAACTGGTCCTTGGTGCCAAAAATGTTAGGGATCATTGCTGCTATACAGCAATCAAGAAAACTACAGCTACAGCCAAAAATATGGCTAAATATATCAGATATGAACACCTAATATACAGCTAAAAAGTCAGATAGAAGAGTATATAATGTGTGGTTCATTTATATGAATTTTAAAACACAGACAAAATTAATCAATTATGATAGAAGTCAGAATAGCAATTTTAAGATTTAGTGACTAGGAAAGGACTTTGGGGGACTTCTGGGATACTAGTAATGAGCACTTTTAAACTCAGAAGTGGTTTTGTGAGTGAGCTCAGTTTGCTAAAAATTCACTCATCTATCTGTACATTGCCTGCAGCCATACCACTCTGGCATCCAGTCTTGGAAGCTAAGCAGGGTTGGGCCTGATTAGTCCTTGGATGGGAGACTACGTGGGAAAAGCAGGTGTGATAGACTTATAAGAAGGACCCAGAATCCCACTCCTGAAACAATCAACTACTAATAGTCCTATGAATAGCAGAGAAGAACTGATAATAGTACCAGGCATGGCACAGTGTCTGTTAGTACTTTGTTCTGTTGTACATAGGGTTGCTATGAGTCAGACCCCACTTAAGGGCACCTAATAACAACAAAGTCTGTACATTAATGAATTGTACATTTAAGTAGATATATATTTTAATATAAAGCTTACTTCAAATAAGAATCATTCAAACATGAAGGGTAATATATGAGAATATTATAATCATTCATTTATCCTTTCAACAATTATTTATTGGGTACCTACTATAAGCCAGCTTGCAGCCATATCACTGTGGCGTCTGATCTCCTCAGATCTCAGAAGCTAAGCAGGGTTGGGCCTATTAGTCCTGTGATGTGAGACCACCTGGGAACACCAGGTGCCGTAGGCTTGGGAAAAGGACCAGGCAACCCACTCCCAAAAACCTATCAGCCACTGAAAACCCTATGAATAGCAGAGAAGCACTGACAATAATGTTTCACCTGTTGAACACTGACTAGATGGTACCTAACAATAACAACTATAAGCCAATTAGCACGATAGCATTAACAAGTATAAATACTGTTTCAGGCAGTATGTATTTTTGTGACCCCTGAAAATTCCCTGACCTTCGTCTTCTTTCAAAACAAGCAGGTTTTGCCTAATGAAAGATAGGATTCCCTCCCAGTTTTAAAATGCTATGAGGAAGGACTAGGACTTGTTGTTGTTGTTGTTAGGACTAGGACTAAGAATCTCTAATTGTAGTTTCATTTATACCATTAGCAACGGGTTGCACATGTCTGTGTCCACTGCTGCAAAGACAATCTACCCTTTGCCCTCTTTCAGTGAAATAGGGAAAAAGTCACTGTCAATACATTTATTTTTATTTCTGGGAAATGGACCAAATATCTTTGCCCTATTTTTATCTTGAGCATCACTGGCTCAGGATCATCATCACTGTTTTCATGTTGCAGATAGATAGTGGGTCTTCAAAGATATGCCCACTGGGAAAAATTCACTCAAAATATGTTCTTATTTTCCCCTTTGTATAACTCAGAAACAAGTAAATGGATTTAATTCTAACGTTCAATGGGATTTAGCCTCTGGGTCAAGACCAAGAGCTGTTAAGTTTAGGCCAAAATACAAATTTCTTACTTGGCTGAGAATGAAAAGAGGTGAGAAAAATGGAACTTATAAATGACAGCTCTAGCACTTTTGCTTGTGATCCCTGTATCTTATGCTATGCATCTACAGCCAGATCAATGATAACAACATGTATTTTTTTATTTTGAAAGTGATGGTTGAATTATAGAAGAGACTTATAAGTCTGTAGTGACAGACCTATATACAGGCAAAATAGTTGGCTATAAATACCTCCACTTCAACCCCCAAATACAACAGTTTGAAAAGGAATTCATTAATCTATAGAAAAATATCTAACATCAAACTCAAGACATTGGCTCATACTGGAAAAGCAGACCAATTATAGAAGCCAACTAAAGAAACACCCACAAGAGTACATGGAACTAGACTAGGCAAGAGGATCCAAGCAGAAACTCAGTCTCAGCATACATATGAGTCACTCCGGTACTGAGAGCATAGGTATTCTATTCTGGACCATATTCCAGAGTGAGAGGTCAGACTATAATTTTAAGAATCTGAGTAAGGTCCTCTTAATGACACAAACAAGCTTAAAAGTCAAATCAGAAGAGGGGATACTTAATTGGGAAATTATTGTCTTTGGGAATTTTTCCATGCTTAAGTTGCTGTTTGTGGTGAAGCAGATAGCATCAGATAGATATGTGCTGCTTCCTGTTGTGACACAACTCTCCATAGATATCTTGTGTTTCTGCACATATAATGAAGATAGGGACTGAGTGTCTTTGTTCCATACTATCTTGACAAGTATGTTTGTATACTTAACAGCCTTAATAATGTAGATAGTATCTCCCTCTGGATCAGGAATAATACACACTGCTGATTCTAAAACATTCACGTTCCCCAAGTTCAAGATTCCTCTCCTGTACCAATTTCACTGCATGTACAGATGTCACTTGGCCTACTCTAAATTGTCCTGTGATAATCAGAGCTCAGTAAACTGGTGCAAACACATGCTGATACTCTGAGTACTACTATTGTTGTAACACAATCCTTTGTCTCTGACCTAGGAATCTGTGACTTTTAACCGTGCTCCTGAAATTTTAGCAGCTTGAAAGTAAACCAAAATCTCAGGTACATCACAGTTCTTGACAATTCCTAAAGGAAGATTTGACAGGGGCCTGTAGTTGGGACACATTTCTTCCTTCTAGGCAATAATAATAATTTTAACAATATTGATAATAAAAGATGCTACTATATTTTTATCATTTTATTATATGGCTGGTGCTTGTGTTTTTGGTAGCAACACTTATTGGATAGATGTAATGTGATTTATTTGATTCTAAAAGTGAACACAGAAAGACAGAATCTTATGCCCAATACAAGACAGGTTCAAATGATCTGCTTTTGGAAGTTTGGATAAAAATAGCAATTATCAATAAAGGAGTAACTTGTAAGTGCCAGGTCCTGCAATCATATTATATGTCTCAGCCCATTTTATGGTCACAGAAACCTCATTGAGATAGGAACTATCATCATTTTCATTTGAGGTTTGAGGAAAATATGACTTAACAAGTAAAAGACTAACCCAAGGTGACACAGTTGTGAAGTGGCAAAGCTCTGAAAAATGTCAACTTTAAAACCTGTGGCCATGGTGGTGTGCATCTGTATTCCCAGCTACTCAAGAGGCTAAGGAAGGAGGATCACAAATTCTAGCAAACTCGGCTACATAGTAAGACCCTCTCTCAAAACAATGTAAGCTTTATCAAGGGTGATGCAACTTACTTATGGGTCGTTAACACTGATGTTCAAATAATAAACTGCTCTCATTCTGACAAATATTTATTTACAACTGCACTAAAAATTTTGCATCCAAGGCAACTTCCTTGATTGCCTCACCCTAGCTTAAACTTTACATATAATAAGTATTTAATGAATATTTATTTACTGAATAGATGAATGCATAAACAGCCTCAACACATTGATTGTGTTGGCTGACTCAATAAATAATTGCTGCTGAATGTATGAATGAACATTACTGCTTTGAGAGAGGTACAAACTGAGCTACCCTAATTAGAAAATCTAAAATCCAAAATGTTCCAAAACCTGAAACTTTTTGAGTGTCATGTTGATTCTCAAAAACTTTTGGATTTTGGAGTATTTTGGATTTCAGATTCTCACAATAGAAATGCTCAACCAGTAAAGTCTGTGCAAATATTCCAAAATTCAAAAAAGTTCTTAATTTTGAAATACTTCTGATCCCAAGTATTACAGATAAGGGATACACAATTTATATTCTTCTAATTTGTCTGATCTGTTAGCCACTTCCGGAAGCAGCTCACTTTACAGGTTGTTGTTGTTGTTTGTTGTTAGGTCCATCTGTCAAGTCCATCTCCAACTCATAGCGACCCTGCGTACAATAAGCAAAATAGTATTGTTAGTACTTCCTTGCTCTTCATTGGGTTTTCAATGGTGGATTGATTTTTGGGAGTGGGTTGCTGGGTCCTTCTCCCAAGCCTATAGCACCTGGTGTTCTTAGGCAGTCTCCTATCCAAGTACTAACCAGGCCCGACCCTGCTTAGCTTCCAAGATCTGACAAGATTGGACGCCACAGTAGTATAGCTGCAGGCAAATTTACAGGTACATTTTTTAAAATAAGGGGTCCCAATCAGGATTAACATCACAAATGATTAGTTGATATCACATATACCTTGATATAATATAAATGAAGGGGCATATCATCTCTGAAGTATTCTTTCCCAAGATCCAAAACTCTCATCTAATAATGGGAAGTCATCAGCCAAACTAAAGTCAAATGACATTATACAAAATACACTGCTCACTACTCTTCAAAATTGTCAAAGTCATGAAAAACAAGGGAAAACAAAAAAAAAATACTACAGATTGGAGGAAACAAAGGACACATGAGGACTAAATAAAACATGAAATACTGGATTGCATCCTGAACAGAAAAAGAATGCTGCTGAAGTATGAATACCATCTACAGTTCAGTTAATAGTAATATACCAATGTTAGGCCAGGCACAGTGGCACAGGCCTGTAATACCAGCAATTCGGGAAGCAGAGGCAGGAGGATCATGAGTTCAGGGTCAGAGGCAGCCTGTATAACTTAGTGAGAACCTGTTTCAAGATAAAAAATAAAAAGGGGCAGCAAGTGCAACTCAATGGTAGAGAACTCACAAAGTATATGTAAGGTCCTGGGTTCAGCCCCCCTGTTCTGTAAAAAAATCTATATATTTATATCTATATATCTGCATGCACAGATAGATTTGCTGTTGCTAGGTGCCCTCAAGTCAGGTCTGACTCATAGTGACCCTCATAGAGTTTTCAATGGCTGTTTTTTGGAATTGTTTTTGGAGTGGATTGCCAAGTCCTTCTCCCATTTTTGCGGTGCTGGGGATAGAACCTGGGTCCTCAGAAACAGTGAAGCAGCACTCTACCAACTGAGCTGAACCCCAGCCTGCGTGTATGTGTGAGTGTGTGTGTATGTGTGTGTGTGTGTGTGTAAATATTAGTTTTGGTAAATTCACCATGGTTATACAAGGTATCAATAAAAGCGGAACCTGGGGAAGCACATATAAGAACTTTCTCTACTATTTTTGTCACTCTTCTATAATATGAAAGTATTTTAAAATAAAAAGCTAAAATATATAAGGGGAAGGAAAAAAGAACTAGCAGTGAAGGTCTTAGTAAAGAAACATAATTGTCTTGAGGAATAGTGGAAGAGTACATAAAACAATATATTCACCACAAGATTGTCAGAGGCTATGACATTTCTGGCCTATAATCTTTTAGCACCTGCTAGGCCTGCTAGAGTCTCTTTTCCTAGCTCTGTAACTGTCTTCATCAAGACTTGCTTCTGAAGTGTTGTATTCAGAGACAAAAAGATCAAGTGAAAAAACAGACATTCCAGTGCAATCTCAACCATCCCCATTCCCAAACCCACTCCTGACAATTATCAACCTGCTCCACATTCTCTAACCTTTGAACATGCTTACTGATTTTCTGAGTTCTGAGAGCCATCACATCTTCCTGAGAATCCTAACGGCAATTGTAAGAGGAAAAAAAGAGGCATGTTACAGACTCTCCCCAATGATGTTTTCCTGCATTTAAGACACTTTGGAAATTAAAGTTGTTGTAAGAGGTAATGTTCTGAAGAAAAATAAAAGATTGGCGCATAGCTGATATTCCACAGTAGCTGTGAGGCCATCTGGTTTGGATTTGAATCATCCTTATTGATTTGCAGGAAAATAAAATACTGAAATCATCATGTAGCTTTAACTTTCAAATCCATGTCAGCTTTGCCAAGTGCTGCCCAATCTGTAGAAGAGAACAGCATGCAGGCAGCCTGGCTCCAGCCTGACTCAAGCTGTAACATATTTGTCTGAGCCTATTATTGACAGTTCCCTTAACAAACTTGTTTTGTTAACTCGGCTTGCAACCTTCCCTGAATGTCGCCTATGCCTTTCATGGCACAAGTCCTTTGAACAGGAAATTCTTACACAAGTAACAGATTCGACAACACCAATTATTCTCATTTTTCTGGAACTTTTTAACTAGTGACCCAAATCTCTAAAACCCATTCCCTGAGCTGCAGCTGCGTTGCAAGTTGATGAGTGACTGGAATGCTTTGCCTCTGACTTCCTCTTTACCTCTGATCTTAGCGTGAATACCAAGCATGAGTTCTAATGTTCCAAACTGGTGGCTTTGCAGTCTTCTCCGTTTTTGAAAGAACAGAGAACAGCCCAACTTTTTGAGGGTTTGCTTTCTGTTTTACGTACTTGAAGAAAAGTCAGTTCAAATTGTCACATGAAATGGAAATCTTTAGATGTAGTTCATACAAGACAGCAAATACTTTTGCAGCTTTTAATGAGAGCTTTTTGCAATAATTTTAACAAATTTGTGACAAATTCCTCTTGCTACTTCTGTCCACTAAGGGCCCCTTATTAATCTTCCTCCACTTTTCATGCTAAGATTTATTTCTTAAAAATCACTATGACCACCTATCTATCTCA
>VMDO01028944.1:0-23205 GCA_007922755.1 Pedetes capensis
TTTGCTATTGTGAAAAGCACTGCATTGAACATGGAGATGCAGGTGTCTCTGTGGTATGATGACTCATCTCCTTTTGGGTAAATTCCCAATAGTGTTATAGCTGGGTCATATGGTAGATCTATTTTTAGTTTTTTGAGGTACCTCCATATTGATTTCCATAGTGGTTGTACCAATTTACAGCTCCACCAACAGTGTAGAAGTGTTCCCTTTTCCCACAACCTCGCCAGCATTTGTTGTTGTTTATTGATCTTGGCCATTCTTACTGGTATAAGGTGAAATCTCAGCATTGTTTTGATAAAGGCTTTTGTTTAAGGAGTTTACACTGTTGGAAATTATTCAGGAATTTCCCATTCAAGAAAGCCTGAGGCTTGTCAACTCCCACAGAGCCAGAAGATTGTATATGACCAATTAATATTTAAGAAAAAGAAAAGATGAGGTTCCAAGTCCCTTTCCATGAAGAGACCTTCTTTTTGGAGGTACTATTCCCTTTTCAGAAGACTTTCCCTCCGAGGCTTAGGAGGTACTCTTCCCCTTTTGGTGAACTTTCCCTCCAATGCCTTTTCAAAGGTATTCTTCCTCATGTGGGGACTCTGTTTACCCATCATGAGTGGATATGGGCATGGCAATGGACAATAGTGCTGGGCATGGCACAATGTCAGAGTGTTTTGTTTTATTGTACATAGGGTCCGCTATGAGTCAGACTTCACTCGACGGCACCTAACAACAATGACAACAACAGTAGGTGTGAAGTAGTATTTCATTGTTGTTTTCATTTTTATTTCCTTAATTAATATTATATTGCACAACTTTTCATTTGCTGATTGGCTCTTTGTTTATGTTTTTTTGGAGAAACGTCTACACAAGTCCATAAACCATTTATGAGTTTTGTTGTATGTATCTTTTTGTGCTGTTGCTACAGATTTTTAGAAATTATTTATATTTTCTGGGTATTAATTATTTATTCTATATGATTTATAGGGGGGACTAGGATTTAGCCTAGTTGGTACAGTACTACTCTGCAGTCTCTGAGGTCCGGAATTCAATTCCCAGCACTGAAAAAATGGGAGAAGGATGTGGCAATCCACTCCCAACGCAATCCCCCATCAGCCATTGAAAACCCTATGAGGAATGCTATGAGCCGAACATGACTTGAGGGCACACAACAATATATGATTTATGAACATTTTCTACTCTTTATTAGTTTATCTTTTAATATTCAAATAAAATACTTTGAAACAAAGAAGTTCCTTTAATGGAATCCAATTTATCTATTTTTAAATTGTGTTTCTTGTGCTTTGATGTCTTACCTATGTGATGATTTTTAAAACTAAAGTCCTGAAAGTTTTATTCTAAGTGTTCTTCTACGAATTTTGTAATTGTAAATCTTATATTGATGTCTTTGATCCATTTTAACCGATTCATTTATATGATGTAAGATAAGGTGTAGTTTACACATGTGTGACTTGTGCTGTCTCAACACCCTAGAGAGACTTCCTATAGCTGGAGGTGTAGCTCAGTTGTAGAGTGCTTGCCTAGCATGGGTTCCATCCCCAGAACTGTCAAAAGTAAATAAATAAGTAAGTAAGTAAATAAGTAAATAAATAACATTGAGGGAGAGAGGCGGGGGTTCCCCAATACTGTGCTATATTCTAAGTGGTTGGAAGTAAAAAGTGCAATGATTTGTCTTTCTGTTGAAGGGGATGATCCAGCATGCCTGAGACATTGAACCTCTGACATCCTTATCATATGATGGGCTCATAATTTTTGTAGGGTTTGCATCCCACCCTCTGGAATACATGTTTCCAATAGAAGCCCCAAATCCTTACATTTTCCTGCTTATCATAGTTAATCATTAGGACATCATCAATACCATGATGTTGGGGTGATACCTTGTGGAATGTCACATAAACCAAGTGACAAAGAGCAAGAGGCTTAACATAGCCTGGGGTCATGGTTGAGGGGATCAGCTGTGAGTCATTCCAGATGACTGCAGACTCTACCAGAGGACTGCAATAGGCTGTGTATTTGCTCTGCTGCTGAGCCCTGTTCCTTGTCCAGCAGTGATATGCTCTTTCAGGACCTCAGCATGGCTTGTCTGAAGATGGCCAGCAGAAGGAGACATAATAAATTCAGAGAAGGAGAAGGGAAACCCACCCCCTATAAATATAAAATCTGAAAGTCAGGTAGGTATTCCCTGTAATTTACATATGTCCTTCTTGTTATATCTGAAGGTTCCCTGCCTCTCAGAATCTTATAAGAGGCTTCTTTTCTGGGATGTGGTCTCAGCAGAATACAGAAGATAAAACAATAAAATGATGTCCCTATCACAGCTCCTTGCACTCCTACTGCTCCAGGCGAGACTATTTGGACGAATCTGAAAGTAGGGCTGTTATTTAAATCTTTAACTTTTGTTCTTCATTAGGAGCCCTGCACCAAATGAATTTATATTTCTTTTGGAATCAGATAATTTTTTAAAAGAATAATCTTTTCTCTTTTCTAGCTTGACAGTTGTGATTCCCATAAGCACATAGTCCTGTTCTGCTAATCTTTTTTTGTGTGGTTTCAACCTCCAGGGGTGATACTGTGCCAACCTAGTCTCCAGCTGTGACTCCAGGGGACAGAGCCACCACCACCTGTCAGGCCAGTTAGGGCACCAACAACTATTTACCCTAGTAGTAGCAGAAACCAAATCAGGTTCCAAAGCTCCTTACCAAGTTTGCTTTCTGGCCCATCTCTGGGGTCCCTTTGAGGTTCAGTGGCATTGGATCAGAGACAGATTTCAGCCCCACCATCAGAATCCTGGAGCCTGAAAATGAGGCAACTACTTACTGTCACCGAAGCTATAGCACTCCTCCCCACTATGCCACAACCCCACACAAAAACTAGCCTAACCCAGCCGACCAGAGACTGATACCATGTTCTTCAAATTTTTGCAGGTGCAATTGGAGCAACCATGTCACCAATACCATGAAGTGTGGACCCACCACAGAGCTGAAACCTAGGAGTCACTGCTTCATGTCTTAATTACAACTTCACCCCAGAGATTTTCTCAAAATAAATGAATAATTGTAAAGATAAACTCTCTGTTTTTCCATCCAATGATTTATACAAACTCTCCTTTCCTAGGTTGCTATCTAGAGATATTTTGACAAGGTCTTTAGAAAAGAGCTGTCCCATATGAAACATAGAAAAAGGAGGGAGGGAACTAGCAGAGGGAAGTAAAGATTGTGGAAGGTGGGATGGAGAGGAGGGTCAATATGGGGGGATAAAGGGGCAGAGGATAATCTCAATGTAAACAGTGCAACTTCATGAGTACATTGGAAAAATAGGGGAATATAACCCAAATATGCATTTGAGTTTTACTATATATTAGCCATAAGGCTCCATAAGCCTTGTGAGTTGATGAAAGTGTAGCCAGAAGTGATGTAAAGGATGCATAATGGAAAAAGCCAATGCTGTATTACTCTGTACTCCATCATCATTTACTAATAAATTTAGGGAGATTTTTAAAAAAGAAAAGAAAGGAGCTGTCCCAGAAAGAGTGTGTAGCTGGATTGGGGGAGGAAATCTGAGTCTTCTTTTGCCAGTCTTGGAAGCAGGACACAGTGCCTGGCCTAAGGAAGCTGAAGTCGAGAACCCTCAAATCCCTAATAATAGTCTCTTTGCCAAAAGTTGAGGTATCAGCTCATTACCCAAGTATTGAAGGTGGAATTGGGAGCTCAGATGAGGTGGACAAATGTAATGGACATTTTATGTTACATCTTGATTTACATGTGAAAGAGGGTGGATCACTTATCACCCTAAAAATGAAAATCTTTTGCTGCTTTATCATACATTCAGAATATCTCCTCCTTCATCCATGTCAAAACCCAAACTGCTGTTTGAAATCATATCTCTTAAATCATAATTCCCTTTTGTTAGGATTGTTTTTCTCTGAACAGTTTTGATATCAAGAATAACTAAGTTTATTTCTTTGACTCCTTTGTCTTTACTCATTCTTTCAGTGATAATTTTTGATGCCTCATCTGGGCATCTGGGAAATGGGAATATAGACATATCATAGTTGATGGATTTTGTTAATGATTTTTTCTATATTTTGTCAAAAAAGTCACAACCTTTTTTTCAGTACCATATATTTTTATTCTAAAATGAAAAAATATGAGATAAGAAGGAATATTTTGCATAATGGTTCCTGGCAGACAACCTCACCATTTTCTCCATAAGACAGTTTGATGTTAGAGAACATCATTTGGAAGGAATTGGAGTTGTGTACCATGATTGTTAAACTCAAATATCAAGAAAGGTTGAGGAAATATGACATTTTGTAATATATTTTAGTTTGTATGGGCATGAGCTATTTGCATGTGTTCTGAAACACATCCTCTTCAATATTTATTCCACTTAGTCTATGAAATTGCACACATCTTCCCCATCAAGAGCTTCTTCTAGTGTCAAAGCTTAAGGAAAAGACAATTGAAATGAGTTACATGTGGTCTTAATGTCACCTGGCTCCTGGATGTCAGCCATGAGCTTCTCCTGCCCTCCAGGGCCTGACTCAACCACCTCTCCAACAAGCACCACCCACTGTGGGGTCTTTCCTACTTTATTGAGTACAATAAGTCTTTTCTTCCTACTTTATTGAGTATAATTGTATGCTTTATACAGAAACTGCACTTACTTCAAAATAATACTTGTTTCTCTTGTAAGCTTTTTTGTTGTTCAACATTTTCAACTATGAAAATAGTTAAATGTGCTGATTTGAATGAAAGGCACCAAGTTTTTTTCAAAAAAGGAAGAACAGACAGGTTTTCTTCATTCAACAACTTCTCACTTAGTATTAGAATTTCCAGAAGTAAGTCAAAGCCATCATGTGAAGGATAGGTGAAAACGAGTAATAAGACGATTATTGAAGCCAAGTGCTGATATTTAGAAGTAGTAGGTGAGGAATCTGTGCAGCTGTGAAAATGAAATTTAATAGAATAGATTCAGAAGTTGGTAAGTAATAAAAATGAATATGACAGTTGGATATAATTTCTGGAGTGTCAACTCAAGATGTGCCGTGAACTGTATGGAGGTGGCCATGTAACCACATGCATGAACACAGACTGTAAACACCAGAGGACAGATCATGGGAAGTGCAAAGGCCAGGAGATTTCAGACAAACCATTAACTGTTCATTGAAGAAAAATTTTAGCCGGATGTGGTAGCACATGTCTATAATTCTAGCACTTGGGAGGTAGAGTCATGAGGTTAGTGAGCTCAAGCGCAGCCTCCATGGGTCCCTCTCTCAAATTAAAAAAACAATAAAACAGGAGAAAGAAAAGAAACAAAAGTGCTTCTTAAGTGGTACAAAAGCCAACTAGTGATAGAAGAATAAGATGCCTTCTGTTGTTTCATTTCCTTAAGGATAACATTTATCATAGTATTATCACCAAGCGTGATTTATTTTTCTTTTCGAGTTTTGTTTCTGGTTTTGTTTTTATTTTGAGACAAGATCTCCCTGTGTCTCCATGTTGACCTAAAATCCTTATGTATGTTATGTAGCCCAGGCTGGACTTGAACTGTGATCCTTCCACCCAGGCCTCCCTAGTGCTGGGATTACAGGCATAAAACAACACCCTGACTTTAAACATGTGATTCTGAGTCACACCCATGACACAGGCTGTGCCCTCTGTTCAGAAGCTGGATGTATAGCTGTGCCACCATTGATTATTGCTTTGTGTATTCTCCCAGCCCCTGGATGGTCCTCAAGCCCCCAGAGTTTGGTCACTGTCTCTGGGCAGGAGTCAACCTGAGGCAGGTGCAGCCCTGGACCCTGACCCAGGGCTCTGGCCCTCTGGGTCCTAGAGCTCTGGCTCCAGCTGAGACAGGAGTGTGGGGAACCCCATGCGGTAGTGCTTAGTGTTTATGGAAGTCTGAGACTGAGTCCTGTTCAGTGGGGCAGCTTTTACCATTCACCTGATCAGCCAGCAGGCCTTTTCTGGGAAGGCCATGGAGCAGGACATTATGAATATTGGGGCGTATTTGTGTTTTGTTTCCATCTCCAAATCATAATGACAACCTAGTAGACCCCAGAAACCAGCCTGCTTCTTCGTGGCTCCAAGAAAGAGGGTCTTCAGCACCTTCCAGGGAGCAGCAGAACTCAGGGAAGGTTCCAAAGATCCACTCATGTGCTGTGTCTACCCTGGGCACAGTGTGTCCCCCAGCTTTGTCTAGTCACCTTAGGACAGACCCTTGCCAAACATTTAGTAGCTTGGTTGTCTCAGTGATGTTGTTGACTACTGCTGCCTAAAATATAAGCAGCACATTACTATATAAATCATTAAAATTGAAAGCTTTGTTCCACACTTACACTGGCTAAATTTCTATTACCTGACTGTCATATGTGGCTAACACCTACCCCACTGCATAGCACAAATATAGACATTTCCATCATCCTAGAAAATTCATTTGGTCAGCACTGATCTAATCACATGTATTACTTAAAGTAGTATAGCGGGGGCAGAAACCTCACCATGCTTTGGTCCAACAGGCCTCATGGCCCTAGATACTTCCTTGGCTGGCATAGCTACTCTGCTTCCTATTTTTCCCTGTGATATTGATTCAATATTAATTTGAAGACATGGCAGATCAAAATAAATCTACATTGTCAATTCTTAACAATGAAATTGCATTATAAATGTACTTTACAATTCCACTTAGTCCTTGAGTATAAATGAGGAGTATGTGGGATAATGATTTTCTGAAAGCATATATCTATTCAGGTCATATATCTATTCACTCAAGTGCTGTCTGGATATTTCAAGGCAACAATAAGTAAGAGAAGGAGGAATAGGAAACAGAGGGGAATAATGTTCTCCCAGTTAGGGGATTTGTTGCAATGAGAAGCTGAGGAAGTATGAAGCTACTTTTGTTGTCTTTCTCTCTTTATACTGTGTTAAGTAATGCATACAACTTCAATTTTCCTGACATGTAACTCAGAAATTTTCTTCCTGCAAATGATATATTTACAAAAAAAATGTTTATTAACCAACACAGCAATCTCACAATAATTGTTGTTATTGTTGTTGTTGGGAGTCGCCCAGTCGGTGTCTGTATACAACAGATGAAACATTATTGTCATTGCTTCTCTGCTATTCATAGGGTTTTCAATGGTGGGTTGATTTTTGGGAGTGGGTTGCTGGGTCCTTCTCCCAAGCCTACAGTATCTGGTGTTCCCAGGCAGTCTCCCATCCAAGTACTAACCAGGCTCAACCCTGCTTACCTTCTGAGATCTGACTGGATTGGATGCCAGAGCTATGGCTACAGGTTGCAATAATTAGTAAAGGTTAAAAGGATACACTCCTCATTTATTGGTTTGCTCTGCTGTAAGGAAAATGAATGTTACCTTGATGATGAAGCACTTAATAGACTCAATGAAACATGTAAAAACAGAAAGTTTTGCTAGGCATGGTGGCACATGCATGTAATCCAAGCAACTCAGGAGGCAGAGGCAGGAGGATCTTAAGTTCAAGGCCACGGACAGCCTGCATAACTTAATAAGACCCAGTCTCAAGATAAAAAATAAAAAATGGGCTGTGAGCAGTTCAGTGGTAGAGCTATTGAAAAGTATGTGTGAGACCCTGGGTTGAACAATGCAGTACTGCAAAAATAAATAAATAAACATTTTTAAACCACAAATAAATATCAGCAAAGGTAAAATAATCATTGTATCTTAAGTATAAAACTAATTAACCAGATGATACAGCACTAAATTATTAACCAAATTTATAATCAGAGCCATCATTTTAAAATAATTTGAAAAATCTACATAGTACTAAGCTTTATTTCCATTCTCTCCTCTCCTTATCATAGGCCTTTTCTATCTGCCCTCTAGGAGCTAACAGGAAAACTGTTTACAGCTTCAGTTTGACCACAACTGCCCAGAGCAAGGTATTTTCTATTCCCAACTAGGTCTATTGTTGGTGAGCTTTAGATATCACCACTTCCTCCTTCTGTTCCAATGTCTTCAATCCTTTTGGTAGTTCATGGGAAATAGTTAACATTTGTGACATCATAAATAACACCTGCCACAGGTGAGTCACAAATATAGCCAGGACCAAGCCCCTGACCCATCTCGACCTTCTGTGTCCTGTCACTGCAATCCTATTGTGCCATCATTCAAGTTTATTGCTTTTGATAAGTCACAGCAATTGTTGCCTGAGAGATGTCATCAAAAGTGTCAGATGTGAATCTGGTGACCAAAGATCCCTCCAGGGAAAGAGGTGATGTCCAAGCAGGGGTGCGCTGGGGGTCCCCAAGCCTAGTCTGTTCCCTTCCTCAGCAGAGATCCCCCTGAGACTGGGGTGAGTGAGGTGGAAGTTGGCAGGCTGGACCCACAGGGCCTCTGGCACCTTCCCAGGCTGCACCTCAGCTGCCACAGCTGCAGCTACTGACCAATTACTGAACAGGGACCTCTGCACTGCTGTGCTCATGGCCAGCGATGGGAGGGTTTCTGGAAGGATGAGGCTGGGTTGATGGGCCTAGACCAGGACCCCTCTGCCTTCCCTCCCCCCGTGCCATTGTGCCCTGCAGGTCCTCAGGGTCATATCTTTGGCATCTCATGTGGATCACACATCCCAGAACTTAACTACCTGTGACCATTATCTTTTCAGAATTCCTGGTGAACTGCCTTTGTTCTTGCTGGACCGTGTACTGAGAAGCAGAATCATCTGCATTTCTGCAGAATTTGATCTAGTGGTGGGTGGAATAGTACCAACTTCATAAATATGCCTGAAAAGATTCATAGTCAAGACATTGGACCTCAAGGAAAATCCTCTAAGAGACTGTGTCACAAACCTGCCATTAGATGGCGATCAAACCCCACAAAGCACAGAGATCACAGGCCAGATCTTAGAAACCCTGAGGAGGCAGGAGTGACAGTGTCCCATCCCCAACAGTAGCCCTGAGATAGGGCTTCTGCCAAGATCGCATTGCTTCAGCGCTGCCTGGGTTCTGCTCACGATGGGCTGCGTCTCCTCCAGGGGCAAGTTTCTGAATATTTCGTGTTTTGATGATGACCCTTCCGGGAGGATTCATGGAGTAGATTCAGAACTGCAGATCAATAATGTACCACAATATACCAAAAACAGGGGCTGCAGCTCTGAAGCTGCGGTGGCACCCCTGCACGTAGTAACGATGACTTGTTCTTGTGAAATCAGAGTAGCAGGGGGACAGAACACACTGAAGGCACCACTGGGTAATGAGCACTGGGCACATGGATGTGTCCCATCAAGTGGGGGAAATGGGGTGGGGGGTCACAATTTCAGTGCCATCAGCCACCTCTTCCTCAGAATCTACAGTGATAGGCAGATCACTGCTCTGTGCACAAGGGAACAGGGACTGGTCCTGAGCTTCACAAAGCTCAAGCTGTATGGTGGGGAAGCGCTATTCAGGGATGGATATTACGAGCTCCTAATGTCCATGATCAGTTTTTCAGAATTTAAAATGAGATGTGATACAAACAACTAAAAGTAAAATTAGTATATTAATTTAATAATTCATTACACACACAATAATCCCTCATAAAAGAGGGAAGGTGAAGAACTTTGCCTTCTGCCTCTTATTGTCACAGTTATGGGAGGACATGATGGTCAGAGTTGCTGTAGCCCTTTTGTTACAATGAGGTATTAAGCTCAACATTTAAAAAGTCAACCTGGTACAGGTGAGAAGGTAGAAATATAGAAAGAACCTGGACCTTTTAAGCTCTCTGATTACTTCTTCGCAGCTCAGATTGTGTCTTAAGTTTCATTTGTTCTTTAACGTGAAAAACATACAAAAATTTCCTGCTCCCATCAAGTGCTATGAATTTACCTTTAGACTCCCATGTACCCAGATTGTAAAAGACTTATTCAAGGTATTTTATCCAAGAGATTTTCTACCTTAAAAGAACTGGGTATTAGCCCTTCTTACAGTGAAATATTGGTCATCTGTTTTCAGCATGAGCAGTAAATGATTACAAGGTGGAGATGTTGGCAGATCAGAGTTCAGCCACACATTGGGTAAGGCAAAAGTCCCTCTGTCTCCTTTAGTGAGTTTTCTGTAGCTGATGCAACATATCACCAGGACTTCACTGGGTCTGAATTACACAAATGGATTACCTTGGCTTTGGATTCAGAAATCTCATGGAGCTAAACTCAAGGAGCTGGGAGTGATGAGTTTATTTAGGAGGTTCGAAGGGAGGGAATCTGATTCCTGAATTTCTGTCTCCAAGATGCTCAACATTCTCCTCTCTGTGGGCCCTAAATGCTATCGTCTAGCACCCGTTGCCACTGTCATATCTGCTCTCCCCCCACTACCCTCCATGCTCCCTATCGTAAAAACCCTTGTGATTATATCGAACTCATCCAGATAATTCAGGAAACCCTCATAACCCCAAAATACTTAATCACATCTGCCAAGTTCCTTTGATAGTAAGGTAACATTTTTGTAAGTTTGAGATATTATGACCTGGATATCCCTAGGAGATGTTTTTCATCCACACATACACCTCAAAATATCTACCAGAAAATAGAATAAAAACCATATTCTAGACTCAGGAAGTGAGTTAGCAGGAAGAAATCTGAGACTCAGGGCCCAGTGATCTGTGGGGTTTAAAGGCTGGAGGATTCTTATTTCAGTCCCCTAATGTGGATTTCATGATGAGAAGCTATTTGTTAGAGGCTTCTCTCATTTTGTGACCCAGCGAAAAAGAATTGCTGCTTAAAGTCAATCTAGGAGAATTAAAAGGAAATTAAATGTTCCTGGAATTTTCCTATCCATCAATAAAGACAGAATGACAAAAAGTCAGAGCAGAGGTGACCTCAAAGAACAGGGTTTATTTACTGTCTCAAGTGGAGTAACAAAGAATTTTGTGCAGTTAGCACATTTGTAAGGTGTAGGAACCCCTGGAAGAAAAGAGGGACGGGTATGAAGCAGAGGAAATAGATGGGAAAGGCCCTTCAGCAAGTCAGCTGCAGACTGCAGCCCAAGATGGTATGGAAGTGGGCACAGGGCCTCTGGGTTAATCCAGCTTGGGAGGGAGTGAGGGAAATATCACCTCCTCTTGCCCGTGGTCCATTGGGGCTGCCCTGGGGCGTTGGTCCCTGGGCCTGGGTCAGCCTTGTGCAGGCAGAGCTGCCTCCCCAGCTTCCTGGAGTGTGTGAGGTGCAGATATGGCTGGTGGAAGCCAGCAGAAGTAGAGCGAAGGGCAAAGGCCCAAGGTCGTGACAGCGCCTGCTAATCCAGCCAGAAGAATGGCATGTAGGACTTTTAGGCCTTCCTGGAACTGGATCCTGACAGGCTGTTTGCTAGCAAGTTCCCTTGATGTTCAGGCTCCTGGAAAAGCAGCAGGAGGACTGTGCCCTGGCTGCCAAGCCATGATCTGGCCTCCCACAGTCACACTTCAGAAACACCCCCAAAGCTCCCAAACTACAGGACATGGATGCTGAATGCAAAGCTGGCTCCACTTCCCCTGCTGTTCTCCTGGCCTGGGATATCCAAGGGAAAGGGACAGATATGACACGAGGTGTTCAAAACTTGTCCAAGTTTTATTGGAATCCAAGGTATTTTTCCAATTATATCTGCACAAGCTTGACAGAAGACAGGGACTCTTTTTTGGAGATGTAGAAGCCAGCCTGGTGTCTGGATCAGGACAATGTCCCCACTCACTGTTAAAGTATAAAAGAAGAAAGTGGCATTCGTGCAGCATGGCAGAGACGTGCCCAGTAGTGGTGATTTTTGTTGAAGTCATCAGGTCTGGGATCACTAGTCAGCCCTTCATGCTGCTGAACTATGGAAAATAATATCAAATGGCACCAATTGGGCACAACATGAGACCCCCAAGTCAAGACTAAGGTGCAGCCCATTTGTTTCCTGGGTATGAAAGAGACCTGTAGCATCAGGAGCTGGTGGATCAGTGAGTGATACTGTTCCCGAAGGATCATGGTGTTGTCTTTATGCATCTGCAGTGTATGACTGCACCATATACTCTAAACTGTGGCTTAAGGCTATTACACAATACATTTGAATATGTTAAACATGGTTATGAGAAATTATCTCCTTTATTTTGAAAACAAACAAATTAAAGCCACAAATATGTGGTAGGAATAACACAAAGATTATTTTTTGAATGAGAAATGTCTTTGTTATCCTTAAAACTGCTCTAATGGTAGATTCACAAAGACCATAATTTTTTTTGAATTAAAATTATGTTGAGAGTAAATTAAAGCACTAATAGCCCACACTATGATACTTTGTTATGTATTTCCTATAAAACAGGTGTATTCTCCTGTAATATCACAGTGCAACTATGAAGTATGTTATTCTATCACTCATGTTCATTTCAAATTCAAAAACACTGTAACAAAAATGTCTTCCAGGGAGAAACAGATTCTCTGTAGGCAAATCTGTGCTCCCCTGGCCTGGGACACATGGGGACCCTGGGCCTATGCTGGTGACTGAGCTGAGCCAGACTCGTAGCTGTGCCTAGTTCTGCTCAGGCCCTGCTGATTTGCATGTGCCCAGAGCTCAGCCCCCTGCCCTGAGGATGTCTTCATAGGCTGGTTACCCCTGTGCAGGTGTCAGTCCCAGTCAGGACCCATCATGGCCATGGGGGCCCCCACTCAGCTTCTGGGGTTCTTGCTACTCTGGCTCCCAGGTGAGGAGGGACGGCACTGGGGGTTCACCTCAGCCCGGGTGCTCAGCGCTGCCGGGCTCTTAGGGGAAGTCCTCATAATATGATTCATTGTGGGGATATTTGTTTTATGTTTCCACTGTCAGGTTCCAGATGTGCCATCCAGATGACCCAGTCTCCACCCTTGCTGTCTGCATCTCTGGGAGACCGCACTACCATCACTTGTCGGGCCAGTCAGAGCATTAGCAACTATTTAGCCTGGTATCAGCAGAAACCAGGGGAAGCTCCTAAGCTCCTGATCTATGCTGCAACTAGTTTGCAATCTGATGTCCCAACAAGGTTCAGTGGCAGTGGATCTGGGACAGATTTCACTCTCACCATCAGCAGCCTGCAGGCTGAAGATGCTGCAACTTACTACTGTCAACAGTATTACAACTATTCTCCCACAGTGAAACAAACCATAACCTAAACCCCCCAGGGAAGCAGTGAGGCAAGGGTGAGCTGCCTCAGCTGCCGCTCCTAGGTGCCTCAGCTGCCAGGGCTTGAAATCAAACCCAAACCCAAACCCTCAACCCATTCCAGCACAAGTATTTTTTTTTTCTAGTTTGAGTTTGAAATTTTAATTCTATGTGTAGGTAGACAATTGTTAAATTTTTTTTCAATTTTTATGTATAATCAAATGGCCAATGATATACATACATACACATAAAACCACGTTAAAGGTGAACCTGAATCATTTTTTCACTGTGTTTGGATTTGGATCAGGTTCAGAAAATATTTTTTAAAATGATTGAGCCAGAACAGGTCCAGAGTTTGTGTTGGTGTTTGGATTGAAGCCCTGCTGTCTATGCACAGGAACTGAATCTGAACCTGCTCCACTTTAACATATTTAAGCAGAGCCCAATTTTTCACAGGTTTGAATCCCTGCCATCTGTGGAGAGCACTTCTCAGATGCGGCCAGGCTCAAAGTTACTGGGAGAGGGAGTCACCTCTCACGTTCCTCCTGCTCAGACCCAGCAAACCAGGCATGACAATTGCTCTCCTGACTTAGTAAAGGACAGAGAGTGACATGCCTGAAGATTCTGTGTCACAGCATCAGTCTGGATTCACTGTGTAATGTAGAAGCTACTCTAGGTTTTAAAAGCAGGAATGTTTTGAAATATAAAGAGTTTAATTCCAAGCTAAGGCCTCTCACCCCCACACATCTGTCAGTTTGCCGCACTGTGGGGGCTTGTGTATTGCGATGAGGCTGAAAGCTATGCCACTGGTAACTCAGATACCAACAGGGCCACCCATGGTGGACAGGTTTCAGCTGAGCTTCCACACTAAGACAGACTAGGGAGTAGGCACCGACAAACCATTCCTGAAACAACTAGCCATTGAAAACCCTATGGATAGCAAAGAAACACTGTCAGATATAATGCCAGGAAAAGACCCCCCCAGGTTGGAAGGCACTCAAAAGACTACGGGGGAAGAATTGCCTCCTCAAAGTAGAGTCTATCTTGATTACAGAAATGGAGTAAAGCCCAGGGACCTCCATCTGCTGATGTGGTACAACTCAAAATGAGGAGAAATAACTATAAACATCCATTAATAATTGGAAAATGGAATGTACATAGTATGAATCTAGGAAAATTAGAAATCATTAAAAGAGAAATGGAGCATATAAACATTGACATTCTAGGCATCAGTGAGCTAAAGTGGACTGTCATGGGCTGTTTTGAGTCAGATAATCATATGGTCTACTGTGCTGGGAATGATAAACTTAAGAGAAATGGGATTGCATTCATCATTAAAAAGACATCTCAAGATCTGTCATGAAATACAATGTTGTCAGTGATAGAATAATATCCATACGCCTACAAGGAAGGCCAGTTAATATGACTATTATTCGAATTTATGCACCCACCCCTAAGGCCACAGATGAACAAAGGGAAGATTTCTACCAGCTTCTGCAAACTGAAATAGATCAAACATGCAATCAAGACATACTGATAATCACTGGTGACTGGAATGCAAAGGTTGGAAGTAAAGAAGTCTCAGTAGTTGGAAAATATGGTCTTGGTGACAGAAACGAAGCTGGAGATCACATGATAGAATTTTGTCAGACCAATGACCTTTTCATTGCAAATACCTTTTTTCACCAACATAAAAGGAGACTATACACACGGACTTCACCAGATGGAACATACAGGAATCAAATTGACTACATATGTGGAAAGAGACAGTGGAAAAGCTCTATATCAAATGTCAAAACAAGACCAGGTGCTGATTGTGGATCAGACCATCAACTTCTCATATGCAAGTTCAAACTGAAGCTGAAGAAAATTAAAACATGTATACGAGAGCCAAGATATGACCTTGAGTATATCCCACCTGAGTTCAGAGACCACCTCAAGAATAGGTTTAATGCATTAAACACAAATGATAAGAGACCAGAGGAGTTGTGGCATGACATAAAAGATATCATTCAAGAAGGAAGCAAAAGTTATTAATAAGACAAGAAAAAAGAAAACACCAAATTACATGTCAAAAGAGATGCTAGAACTTGCCCTTGAACATTGAGCAGCCAAAGTAAAAGGAAAACATGAAGAAGTTAAGGATCTAAACAGAAGATTTCAAAAGGCAGCTCAAGAATAAAAAAACAAATATTATAATGACATGTGCAAAGAGCTGGAGGCAGAAAACCAAAAGGAAAGAGCATGCTCTATGTTTCTTGAGTTTAAGAAAGTGAAGAAAAATTCAAGCCTCAAGTAGCAGTAGTAAAAATTTTATAGGGAAAATGTTAACTGATGCAGAAAACATCAAAAGAAGATGGATGGAATACACAGTCATTCTACAAAAAAGAATCGGTAGATGACCAACTATTCCAAGAGGTTGCTTATGAAGAGGAACCAATGGTATTGAAGGATGAGGTAGAAGCTGCCTTGAAAGAACTGGCAAAACACAAGGCTCCAGGAATTGATGGGATACCAATGGAGATGTTTCAACAAATGGATGCAGCACTGGAGGTGTTGACATGTTTATGCCAACAGATTTGGAAAACAGCTACTTGGCCAACTGACTGGAAGAGATCCATATTTGTGCCTATTCCCAAAATAGGGGATCCAACTGAATGTGCACACTATCAGACAATATCATTAATATGACACACAAGCAAAATTCTACTAAAAATCATTCAAAAGTGACTGCAGTAGTATATAGACAGGGAATTACCAGAAAATCAAGCAAGTTTCAGAATAGAGTGGGGAACCAGGGACATCATTGCTGATGTCAGGTGGATATTAGCCAAAAGCAGAGAATATCAGAAAGATGTCTATCGATGTTTTATTGACTATACAAAGGCATTTGACTGTGTGGATCATAATAAGTTATGGATAACACTTCGGAAAATGGGAATACCAGAGCACCTAATTGTACTCATGATGAATCTATATGTGAATCAGGAGACAGTTGTTCGAATAGAACAAGGAAACACAGCCTGGTTTAAAGTTGAGAAAGGTGTGTGTCAGGGCTGTGTCCTTTCACCATATCTCTTCAATTTATATGCTGAGCAAATAATCCGAGAAGCTGGACTTTATGTAGAAAAACATGGCAGCAGGATTGGAGGAAGACTCATTAACAACCTGCATTATGCAGATGATACAACTCTGCTTGCTGAAAGTGAAGAAGATTTAAAACATTTACTGATGAAGATCAAAGATCACAGCCTCCAATATGGGTTGCGACTAAACATCAACAAAACAAAAATCCTTATGACTGGGACAGTATGCAACTTCACAATAAATGGAGAAATGATTGAAGTTGCCCAAGGTTTTACTTTGCTTGGCTCTATAATCAACACCCATGGAAGCATCAGTCAAGAAATCAGAAGATGCATTGCTCTAGGAAATGCTGTGGCAAAAGATCTCTTTAGAGTATTGAAAAGCAAAGAAGTCACATTGAAAACAAAGGTGTGTCTGACTCATGCCATGGTATTTTCAGTTGCATCATATGGTTGTGAAAGCTGGACATTGAACAAGGGAGACAGAAGAAGAATTGATGCTTTTGAACTGTGGTGCTGGAGACGTCTATTGAATATACCATGGACTGCCACAAGAACCAACAGATCTGTCCTAGAAAAAGTGCAACCAGAGTGCTCCTTGGAAGCAAGGATGGCTAGGCTGTGTCTTACATATTTTGGACATGTAGTCAGGAGAGATCAGTGCCTGGAGAAGGACATCATGTTTGGGAGAGTGGCAGGTCAATGAAAAAAAGGAAAACCCTCCACCAGATGGATTGACACAGTATCTGCAACAATGTGTTTAAATATAAATAAGATCGTGTGCCTGGCACAGAATCCGCAAGTGTTTCGATCTGCTGTACATAGGGTTGCTATGAGTCAGATCGACAGCACCTAACATCAACAGCAAAGTCCTTTCACAGCCTGGGGCATGTTACCGAGAAAAGCTGAAACCAGAAATAGGAGAATACTTGGAGCTCCCTTAGAAACCATAAATCAGCCAGTAGCAGTGGGCACGCCTATGTAATCCCAGCAACTCGGGAGGTGGAGGCAGGGGGATCCCAAGTTGGAGACCGGAGGCAGTCTGCATAATTTAGCTAGACCCTGTCTCAAACAATAAAAAAAAAACAATGGATTGAGGGTGCAGCTCAGTGGTCCAGCACTTGCAAAGCATGCAAGTGGGAGGCCCTGGGTTCAACTCCCAGTATGGCAAAAAAAAAAAAAAAAAAAAAAAAAAAAGAAAGAAAGAAAGAAAGAAAGATACCATAAGTCATCTCCACTGAAGGCATGGGATGCTTCACCTTATGTCCTCTGCCCTGTTCAGCCAGCCCAGAGGGGTGGTGCTAAGGATCTGTGCTGCCTGCATCACCTCATAGGGGACTCTCCAGGCCTCTCCTCTGTCCTCTGTAGCCACAGTACTGTGGCTTCCTATCCCTTCAGATATCGGAAACTAAGCAAGGTTGGGCCTTGTTAGTACTTGGATGGGAGACCGCCTGAGAACACCAGGTGCGGTCAATTTGGGAGAAGGACCAGGCAACCCACTCCCAAATAATAATCCGCCATTGAAAACCTTATGAGTAACTGAGACAATAGTATTTCGCCTGTTGTATGTAGGGTCACTATGAGTTAGATACTGACTCCAGGGCACCTAACAAAAACAACAACTCTGCCCAAGTGTGGGCCTGCATGTGGTCATGAATGTGGAGTCATTCTCTTCTGATTTCCATTGTCATGGGAGAGCCCCGCATGCAGCAACGCTCCAGGAAATCATAGAGGGAAAGAAGCTCAGGCAATTTTGTGCTTCCAAAATTAATGATGGTGATAGGGAATTGAGGACTGACGAATCCAAGTGTTAAAAGAAAACTTTAAACAAATTAAATCTAGCAGAATTGATTTGAGCAAAGAAACAGTTCTCGAATGGGCAGCCCTCCAAGCAAGAGCAGATATGGAGAACTGTAACCTGCAGCAGGGCAGGCAGCATTTCTGAACAAAAGGCACAAGTGAGGCAGGGACAGCTGGAGAGTATACAGCGCAGGGCCTGATTCGAGTTTGGTCTGATCAGTCAACCGTCTACAACTGAATTTAGGCCATGTGATTGACTGAAACTCAAATATGTGTTACAAAGGTGGTCTGGTAAGCTGTGCTGTTGGTTTACTTACTAAATTAGGTTGCAGTTTGTTCCCCAAGGACTGGAAATGGAGGCATCATCAGACCAAATTTAGTTTAATATGATACTAGTGTGTGCACAATTTCCACAGCAATCAGAACTTCACTACTTAGGGATGGTCTGGGAATATAGTTGGACGTGCTTCTGAGTATTACCAGAAATTATGGGATCATAGCATGAAAAATTTATGGAGTCATAGTGGTAGCAGGTTAGCTTAGGCATTAGCAGGCAATATGGAGGGAAAGGGGATTGAAATTGATTCATGCCATGCAGCCATGATGGACATTCATCCCTGAGGACATTAGTAGGACATTTTCTAATGGGCCCCACAATCAAATCCACGCTGTTGATCCATTTACAAAAAAGACAATAGGTTCATGTCACTCTGGGTGCCCAGAGTTGATGTCACACAGGGAGTGCCCTTGTTGTTGTTGTTGTTAGGTGCCATCGAGTTGGTATCCAACTCATAGCGACCCTCTGTACACTATTGTCAGTGTTTCTCTGCTGTTTATAGGATTTTCAATGGCAGATTGACTTTTGGGAGGGAGTTGCCAGGTCCTTCTCCCAAGCCTACAGCTTCTGGTGTTCCCAGGCGGTCTCCCATCCAGGTACTAACCAGGCCCGACCCTGCTTAGCTTCTGAGATTTGACGGGATCGGATGCCACAGGGCTACCGCTGCAGGCAGCAAGTGCCCTAGTTTGAATAAAACAAGGGGAAACATGTACCATCCTGCTCTTTTTTTCCTTCTTTCTTCTTTTTCTCTTACCTTTCCACATCTTGCCCTTTGCCCTTCTCTTCTTTTCCTAGCAACCACATTCTCTGCTCTCTCTTCTCTTGGACCTCCCTTCTTGTCTACCTGTCCAAGGCACTTTTCCTTCTAGAAGCCTACTAAACTAAAACAATGAGCTGCTCATACTGGAAACCCTATCACAGCCTCTTTTATTTATTTTTTCCCAACAGACCTGCCCTCAGAGGCCAACAGGTACAAGCTCTGTGTCATCAATAGTACAGCCAAATAAATAAATAAATACAGGGGGAGCCACTGGATCCTCACTCAGCTGCATTCTCTCATGGAATAAAGATGAAGAGTATAAATCTATTAGGCCCATACTATGATTTCAATATGGAATGGCTTCCAGGGCTCATGTCTGAGTACTTGGTCCCCAATGGGCAGCAGTGTTTGTGGAGACTGTGGAACTTATAGAGTTGGGACCTAATGGCAGAAGTAAATCATGGGAGGGGGTGAGGGGGCCTTTGAGATTTTGCCTAGACCTCCAGTTCCAGTTGGGCTGTCTACTCTTCCCTGCCATGGTATTAAGAGTGTCTACCACATACTGTGGCAACTATTCTGCCATGCCTTCCCAAGCATTATGGACAGAAATCTTCTGAACTATGAGTCAAATAAACCCTACCTCCCTTAAATTTTTCTGTCAGATATTTTGTCATAGTGATACACAAGCTAACTAATGCATAAACTTGGCATTGGATAGTGAGCTTATTGCTTGGTTGTGGAAGGCATTTTTGGAAGAGTTTGGAGATGTGTGCTAGAAAACCCCTAGAATGCTATAAGCAAAGCTTACCAAGTGGATGTGTTGAGAGTTCAGAGACTAGAATACTGACAGAAATATGGACAGTAAAGATGGGTTTAAAATGGGTTTAAAATGGAAATAATGACACTCTTGGGAATTGGACTACAGGCTATTCATACTACATTCTGGCAGAGTTTGGCTTTTGCCCATGTCCTAAAATTTTGATTGAGGCTGAATTCAAAGATAATAGGCTAATATGGCAGAGCAAATTTCAAGACAATATACTACTGAGGCTGTGACATGTTACTTCTAGGTGCTTGCAGCCAGATTAACAGTGAGAAAAAGGAACAAAAACAGGCCAGAAAGATGTGAAGAAAGTATAGCTTGGCCAGATAAAGAGACTTCTAAAAGTTGCAAAATATCTTCTATACTGACAAAAGGCAGACCTAGGGTTGCCTGATCCATGCAGTGCAGACAAAGGTACTGACAAAAAGTCAGGAAAGAATGTTTTAGGGTTATGGTAATATTATGTATCTTAATTTTAGAACCATTTATTAGGAGGCATGTATGTGCTTAAGTTCAGTGAACTGAAAATCAGCATATTTTATTGCAGTTATTTTCTTTTTCTCTTTCTCTTTCTTTTCCTTTCTTTCTTTCTTTCTTTTTTCTTTTCTTTTCTTTTTTTTTTGTGGTACTGGAAGTTGAACCCAGGGCCTTACCCATGCTAGACAAGCTCTCTACCACTGAACTGTACCCTCCACCTATGTTTTGCTCTTTATCTTGAGACAAAGTCTCACTAAGTTATACTAGTTGCCTCTGGCCTTGCACTCAAGATCCTCTTGCCTCCACCTTCCAAGTCATTGTGATTACAGGCATGCACCACCATTTCTGGCTTATTGCAGTTTAATTTTTATTCAATAAAGTTGGTTTAACAGTGTACATAGTCTATAATCTCAAGGGCCAATTGCATCATGTTTTCACATCCATTCTTACAGTTCTTACACTGGACTTAAATGAGGAAATCTTCTAGGAGTTTGTTATAGCTCTGAAAATAAAGGACTGCCTTTTAGAAAAACTCCTATTTTCTTTGCACTTTGGTTTTTTAGTTGGTAAAATGGGAATTTGGATAACTGTCACAGATTACATCAAAGATACAGGCTTAATACACATTATTTATTAAAACTGAAAGCCCACCCAAAATAGAAAGTTATTAAAAATTTGAAAAATATGTTAAATTGGACAAAATAATCTTTAAAAACATTAAGGAAGAAGAACTTTTTTACCTTTCCTTCTACAAGTGCAATTCAAGATTATAATTATCTTGAATTTTAAGCATGAAAACTATAGTATACATTACCATGACTATTCATTAAATATATAGATAGAGGTGGATTAAATTTGCTCTCTTGAATGGATTTTTGTATATTATTCATGTGAAATAAGTCTTTGATTTCTTTTTCTAACATCCTTTTTAGTTTTTAGAATGAATATAGTCATGCCCACTTACTATAATTTGAAAGTATTTCTTCTCTTCTGATTCTCTTGAAAATTTGTGTAATTTTGATAAGGTTGCTCCCAGTTAATGCTCAAGTAATTATGAGACTGAAATTTTCCTTCCACTAATGTCTGCTTTGCAGACTCTTTATTATTTTGTCAAATTTTTCATAACTTCTTTTTATGCATTTATTATAATCACTTATGCAATGATCTACTTTTCTGGCTTCTAATAACATATTTTGCACCTCTTCTTTCCTTCCCTTTCATCACCCATTCATGGAAAAGCCATGGGCTTCAACTGCTTCTTAAGATAGCATGATCCAGGCAACTTGGTGGTTTTCCTGTTTGGGAAGATTCACCTCTGTACTTCATGCTTTGGAAAGTGTCTTGACACAGCCTCTTCTTCACAAAACTGGGATCCTTGTCCAGTCATTCCCTCCTAGGCATCTACATAAATGCCTGCTCCTCTCTGATACAATTCTAATAAGTAGTACAAGTCCTGGTTCGAAATGGGCATCTGGTCCACACATCTGTGTGGAAAAAATAATCTATTTGGCAAAGAATACATAAGTTGTTTCAGTACAAAATAATCTAGTGATTCTTCTAGGAGTGTCCTGGTTTCATGCCTCTCTCCCTATTGTGCTGAACATGTTGCACCAAATCACATCTGTGAGAAACATTAGCTCGCTAGGCCCAGGATACTACCTGGGCTGGACACTTCTTCTCTTATTCTGGTCCTTTCTTCTACACTCCAGTTCTGCACAGTGTGTAACTCAAAGCAACACTTGTTGGGAAAAATATTCTAAATAGAGCTCAGAAGACTTCTGTATCATAGGGCCAGAGACTTCTGTGCCCCCATCTGTACTTCTCTAGAGGAGGTGCATATATAAGGAAGAACAGAAGCACTACATCTCCCAGCAGCTTTTTCTCCCACAGTCCACTCTAACAACAACCACAGAATTACAGGACAACTTCCACCACTTCCTCTAGTCCTACCTTAGTAAATCTTCCCTGCCTTTATCTCAGGTAGATCTGAGATTCATCAGAATAAATCTGTGGGCTTTTGTGTATAGCAGCTGTCAATGCAAAACACAGCTCTTGTTCCAACAGAATTTGCCTTATTCTAAGGCAAATGTGAGTGACCATGGCTCAGGAACATGGACTCAGGTTTTCCTGAATAACATCCTCCACTGTGGATGAGTGCATATGAACTTTTATACTCAGAGAATGAAAGAAAATCATACATCAATACATTTACCATATATATTGATGGAGATATCAGGTAAGCAGTGTCCAGTAAAGCAGAGAAAGCTATTCTATAGGTTTCAGATGCTATTTCACAACATTCTTAGTTTTAGGGTTGAGGCAAGCTGGTGTTATGCTATGTAATACATCCCAAAAGTTTTACCTAATAGTCACAAGGATGGTATTTCAGATACAGAGGTTGGTAATAAATAGCTACTGAGTGGATTAAAGATAGCTAAAAAAAAATTTGGCTATCATTCTGCAACATTCCATCTCTCCCCAGTTATAAAGTTCTAGTCCAGGTATGCCCAAACCACAGCCCACAGGCAACATATGGCCCAGGACAGCCAATAATGCAACCCCACAAAAATTATTTAACATTATGTATTTTTTATCATTATATGTTTTTTACCGTTTTTTTCCTGACCGTCTGTGAAGTTCCAATTTTGAAATTCCAAAGCAATACTGTGCATGTTTACAGAATGACACCTAATATTTCTTTATAACATGGTGAGATCAGACCACAGTATCAAATTCTAACCTTCAAATAAGAGTAAATATGTCAGCTGGGTATGGTGGCACATGCCTGTAATCCCAGCGGCTTAGGAGGCAG
>VMDO01028945.1:8218-23352 GCA_007922755.1 Pedetes capensis
TCATTTGTGTCTAATGCATTAAACCTATTTTTGAGGTGGTCTCTGAACTAAGGTGGGATATACTCAAGGTCATACCATGGCTCTCATATACTTGTTTTAATTTTCTTCAGCATCAGTTTGAACTTGCATATGAGAAGTTGATGGTCTGATCCACAGTCAGCACCTGGTCTCGTTTTGACATTTTGTATGGTGCTTTTCCATCGTGTCTTTCCATATATGTAGTCAATTTGATTCCTGTATGTTCCATTTGGTGAAGTCCATGTGTATAGTCTCCATTTATGATGTTGAAAAAAGTATTTGTAATGAAAAGGTCATTGGTCTGACAAAATTCTATCATGCAATCTCCAGCTTCGTTTCTGTCACCAAGACCATATTTTCCAACTACTGAGCCTTCTTCTTTGTTTCCAACCTTTGCATTCCAGTCACCAGTGAGTATCAGTATGTCTTGATTGCATGTTTGATCAATTTCAGATTGCAGAAGCTGATAGAAGTCTTCCCTTTCTTCATTTGTGGCCTTAGTGGTGGGTGCATAAATTTGAATAATAGTCAGATTAACTGGCCTTCCTTGTAGGCGTATGGATATTATTCTATCACTGACAACATTGTATTTCAGGACAGATCTTGAAATGTCTTTTTTGATGATGAATGAAACCCCATTCCTCTTTAGTTTATTATTCCCAGCATAGTAGACCATATGATTGTCTGACTCAAAATGGCCTATCCTGGGCTATTTTAGCTCACTGATGCCTAGAATGTCAATGTTTATGTGCTCTGTTTCTCTTTTAATGATTTCTAATTTTCCTAGATTCATAATACATACACTCCATGTTCCAATTACTAATGGATGTTTACAGTTGTTTCTCCTTATTTTGAGTTGTGCCACATCAGCAAATGGAGGTCCCTAGGGCTTTACTCCATTTCCATCATCAAGGTAGACTCTACTTTGAGGAGTCAACTCTTCCCCAGTATTCTTTTGAGTGCCTTTCAACCTGGGCAGCTCATTTTCTGTCACAATATCTGACAGTGTTTCTTTGCTAGCTATAGCATCCATAATTAGTTGTTCTGGGAGTGGTTAGCCAGTGCCTACTCTCTTGTCTGTCTTAGTCTGGAAGCTCAGCTGAAACCTGTCCACCATGGGTGACCCTGCTGGTATCTGAGATACCTGTGGCATAGCTTTCAGCCTCATTGCAACACACAAGCCCTCACAGTGTGGCAAACTGACAGACATATGGGGGTGATAGCAAATAGAGGTATGCAAATGAGGCAATACTAGGTTTCATTTCAGTGATGTAAAAAGACTTTTTGGTTCATATTAACTCTTTACCATTGAAAGCAGGAATTTACTTTTTCTTTTGTATTTAAAAGCAAGCTTCTCTACTTTGGTTCATGGAAAGCTACCCACTTATAATACCACTTTCAGAGTGCTCTCCACAATCAATATTTTGTTGGTGGATCTATGGAAATCAAGAAGCAATACTTGACAATATAATAATGACATTGTTCATAAAGTTACAGTGCTTTATAGAAACCTAGTAGGGGATTGTTTGTTAATGTCACAACTCTGTGTGTGTGTGTGTGTGTGTGTGTGTATGTGTGTGTGTGTCTGTCTGTCTGTCTGTCTGTGTAGATTACAATTTTGGCTCATTCATTATTAGATAACTATAGCAAACATACCTGCAGCCTTAGCTCTGTGGCATCTGATCCTGTCCGATCTCGGAAGCTAAGCAGGGTCGGGCCTGATTAGTACTTGCGTTGGAGACCACGTGGCAACATCAGATACTGTAGGCTTGGAAGAAGGACCCAGCAACCTACTTCCCACAAAAAAATCAATCCTCCATTGAAAACCCTATGTGTAACAGAGAAGCACTGACAATAATGTTTTGTTTGTTGTATGTAGGGTCTCTATGAGTCAGTCACGAATTTGACAACACCTAACAACAAGAACAACAATAGCAAACATGAAGTTATGATGCAACTGGTATATATTTCAATGTAAAATTTTATGTCTCTAATCTTTAGATATGAAACTTTATTTTTTTCTTAATATATATATGCCTGCAGAGGTAGCCCTGTGGCATCCTATCCCATCAGATCTCGGAAGCTAAACAGGGTCAGGCCTGGTTAGTACCTGGATGGGAGACCACCTGGGAACACCAGAAGCTGTAGGCTTGGGAGAAGGACCTGGCAACCCCCTCCCAAAAATCAATCTGCCATTGAAAACCCTATGAACAGCAGAGAAGCACTGACAATAGTGTTTCCCCTGTTGTACAGAGGGTCACTATGATTTGGATACCGACTCGATGGCACCTAACAACGATATATATATGGGTATGTGCACAGTCAAGAAATATTCTGGAATCATGCAAAGCTATGTGCTTCACCAATGCAAAGTAAAAGTTCTCAGCATTAGTCAGGATTTTCAATGTACTGAAAATGGTCAAATCAATTAGGTTCTTTTACTATCTGGATTTTTGTGAAAATTTCATTCAAAGGAACACAAAGTTATAATAGGATACATGGCAGGAGGTGGAGGCAGAAGGATTGCAAGTTCGAGACGAGAAGCAGTCTGAGTAATTTAGCAAGACCTTGTCTCAAAAAGTAAAAAAAAAAAAAAAAAAAAAAAAAAGTGGGGGGGCCGAAGGTGAAGCTCAGTGATACTGCATGCAAGCACAAGGCCCTGGGTTCAACCCTCAGTACCACAAAACAAAAACAAAACAAAGATACATGGTGTATCTGTTCCTTTTCCTATTTTTCCCTCTCTATCAGTGGCTAGCACCAGGAATCTTTTAAGCCTGACCGTTTGTAGATAGATGGTTGGTCCTTTTAGTTATTATTCTTTTGGACAGGGCTTCAAATCTGTGAAAAATTTTGTTCAGGCTTAGGTGCATGCTCAGTATGTTAGAATTTAGAGGGCTTGGTTCAGTTTGGGTGCAGGTTTAAAATTTTAACCCTATGTGTATGTAGATGAATTTTTTTTTTCAATTTTTAGGTAGGTAATATAAAGAAAAACATTAAAAAATGTACCCAAATTCAATTTTCACTGGGTTTGGTTTCAGGTTCAGTTTCAGAAAAAATTTTAAAAATATTTGAACTGGAAAAGGTTCTAGGTTAAGTTCAGTTTGAAGCCCTGCTATCTCCACATAGAAGTTAAACCTATGCACAAGTATTACTATATCTTTATACTACAAAAAGTGCTTGAGCCAGAATGGATTCAAGGTTCAAGTTTAGGTTTGGGTTTGAACCCTTGCAAGTTCTGAAGGCGTCAGAGAATGAATAGTCATCTTAAAAGTCTATTTTACTTAGAAACAGATGGCTATTTCTTGAAATCCAGGCCTTCCAGAAATCTGCTGACCGGTTTGATCACAAAGATTAGGAATAGTCATAGATAGGTCATTACATAAATTTGACATTTTATATTGAAGTAATTACTCTTCTTTCAGTTCATTTATAAATCTCCCTTATAATGCTTTCATAAGGCATTTATGTAGCAGTACTACAATAAGTTTGATTACTGTTGTACTACTGGTGTATAGTTTATGTTTGTAGCAAAGATGACTTATAATTTAAATTATGGTTAAAAATATCAATAAAGGAATTATTGGCAAGAGTTACATAACATTTTCTCCAAATATAGGATAAGAAGTAGGGAAGGGAATCAGTGTATCCTTTGAACTTTTTACTGTTAAGAATTATGCCAAGTGCTTTATGTACATTTATGTTAATTCATACAACACTACCTCAAAGCTGGATTTATTAGTACCAGTTCATTGATAAGGAACACAAGAGTTTGTGAGTGATTAGGAAATTTGCCCAAGGTCAAGTTGACAGACCATCTGTAAATTTTTATGGAACACCTTCTATGGCACAATTATTCTGGTGAAATGATAGACAATAAATCCAGTTGTAATCCTCGTGACTTTTCAGGTGATAAAATTCTACTATCAGAATGTCAGAATTGTTATTAGGAGTCAAGAGTGCATTTGGATTCTTGATTTTGTTCATTAACTCTATTTATTAAAATAACTTCATTTTGTAAGCATAGATATGATAATCTAATAAATGTGTGCTAATAACTTTAACTAAATGGCTTATTGGATTGTGTCATGTAACATTAGAAAATAGGAATTTGCATTGTGTAAATGGCTGCAGTTAAAAGAGAGCAGGAAGCCATCCTATAGTATAGATAATAACATATCTGAGGTGTGATAAAAATGGTATTTAAAAATTAAAAAACCACAATAAAAGACAAGTTGCCATTAATCACCCGGAAAATACTCCCTCTGCATTAAAGGACACTTATCCTATTCTTGCCACTTTCTGAAACAGTTCTGGAAGGCATTTTTCATGCATGTCTTTCATGTCATCCTCCATCATGACAATGCTCCATATCATACTTATTGCTTCTGTATAGCAATTTCAGTTAAATAAAAACTTTATGCTGTGTTCTCATCTACCTTATTCATTGAATAGGTACCACTTTACTTCTAACTCTTCCCCAAAGCCAAAATGACCATGAAAATTAAACATTTTGAATCAATTAAGGGCATTGAGAAAACTGGGACAGCTCAACTAAAGTCTTTTCCAGAACTGCTTTGGAAAGTGGAAAAAATAATGGGGTATATGTGTTTGAAGCCATGGCAAGTATTTTGAGGGAGATTAGTGGCAATATGTCTTTTACTATAATAAATTTTTTAAATTTAAACATTTACTATATCTTTTAATCATACTTTATATATTATATTGTATGCAAATTGTTATTTTGTGGAGTTATCATGGTGGTCCAATGAAATTAGTTCATTTTGCCTAATTCAGTTTCCTATAAGGAAACTGAAAATCAACCTGGTTAATGGATGCTTAAAGCTATGTAGCCAGTGAATAAGATAGTGAGGATTCAAGACCACAAGTCTACTTGCCATTTACCTAACTTTTTTATCCCTTTATTGGTAAATGTTGGTGAGGTACAGAGTAATACAGCATTGCTTTTTTCCCTTATGCAACTATTATATCACTTTTAGTTACACTTTTATCAACTTACATGCTTTATGGAATGTTTGGACTAATATGTAGTAAAACTCCTATGCATATTTTGGTTAAATTCCCCTATTTTTCCCATGTGCTCAAGAAGTTGCACTGTTTGCATTGAAATTATCTTCTCTCCCATTATGCCTCTATATTGATTCTCCTCCTTATCCCACCTTTCACAATTTTTGCTTCCCTTTGCTTGCTCACTCTTTCTTCTTTCTACTCTTTATAGTATTCCTTCTTCACCAAGTTTAACTGTGCATTTTTACATATCACTTTATGTGTCGAATTTCTTTCTTCCTTTAGGTAAGACTCAGCTCCTACATATGAGTAAGAACATATGGTATTTCCCTTTTTGAGCTTGTGTTTCTTTGCTTAAGATGATATTCTCCAGTTCTATCCATTTTGCTGTAAATGACATTACTTCATTCTTTTTTATTGCTGAGTAGCATTTCATTGTGTATATGTACCACAATTTTTATCCATTCTTCTGTTGATGGGTTCCTTCTTGATTGGTTCCATATGCTTGCTATTGTGAAGAGTGCTGCATTGAATATGGAGATGCAGGTGTCTCTTTGGTATGATGACATGTCTCCCTTTGGGTATATTCCCAGGAATGGTATAACTGAGTCATATGACAATACTATTTTTAGTTTTCTGAGCTATCTCAATATAGATTTCCAAAGTGGTTGAACAAATTTACTGTCACACCAACAATGTAAGAGGGTTCTTTTCTCTCCACATCCTCACCAGCATTTGTTACTATTTGTTTTATTGATCTTGGCCATTCTTCCCGGAGTTAGGTGGAATCTCAGAGTTGTTTTGATTTGCATTTCCCTAATGGCTAGGGATATTGAACAATTTTTCATGTGGTTCTTAGCCTTAGGAACTTCCTCTTTTGAGAGCTTTCTATACATTTCCTTTGTCCACTTGTGTATTGAGCTATTTGTGGTCTTGAGATTTGCTTTCTTGAGTTCTTTTTAAGTTCTGGATATTAGTCCTTTGTCAGATGTGTAGGAAGAGAAGATTTTCTCCCATTTTGTGGGCTCTTCCCTAACTCTGTTGATTGTTTCCTTTGCTATAAAGAAGCTTTTTAATTTCACATAATCCCATTTGTCAATTCTTGGTGTGCTTCCTTAAGCAATTGGAGTCTTATAAAGGCAATGTTTTCCTATGCCTATGTGTTGGAGTGTTTCCTAGTTTTCCTTCTAGAAGTTTTAAGGGCTTTTATGTTGAGGTCTTTTATTCATTTTGAGGTCATTCTCATGCAAATTGAAAGATATAGGTCTGTTTGCATTTTTCTGCAGTTGGAAATCCAATTTTCCCAGTACCATTTGTTGAAGAGGCTATCTTTTCTCCAATTAGAGCCACTTTGTCAAAGGTCAGATGGTTTTAGGTACATGAATGTATCTCTGGATCTTCAATTCTGTCCCACTGGTCTTCAGGCCTGTTTTTGTGCCAGTACCAAGCTGTTTTTGCAACTATAGTCCTGTAGTATAGTTGAAAGTCAGGGATTGTGATCCTACTTGCACTGTTTTTGCAGCTTAAGATTGTTTTGGCTGTATGTGGTCTTTTGTGTTTCCACATAAATTTTTGGGTTATTTTTTCTATTTTTGGAAAGTCTATCATTGGAATTTTAATGGGGATTGCATTAAATCTGTAAATTGCGTTTGGTAGTATAGCCATTTTTACGATATTGATTCTCCCAATCCATGAGCAAGGGAGGTTCTTCCACCTTCTAGTATCCTCTGGGATTTTTTTCTTTACTGTTTTGAAGTTTTACTTGTAGAGATCTTCAGGGTCTTTGGTTAGATCTGTTCTTAAGTATTTAAATTTTCGGTGGGCTATCATGAAAGGGATTGTTGCCTTAATTTCCTTCTCTTCCTGCTCACAGTTGATGTAAAGGAAGGCTAAGGATTTTTGAGTGTTAATTTTATATGCTGCCACTTTGAAGGAGTTAGTTCTAAGTGTTTTCTAGAGGGGTTTCTGTGGTCCTTTAGGTAAAGGATCATGTCATCTGCGAATAGGGATAATTTTACCTCTTCTTTGTCTGTCTACATCCCTTTGAGTTCTTTCTCCTGTCTGACTGCTCTGGCTAGGATCTTGATCACAATATTGAATAAGATAAGAGAGAGTAGACATCCTTGTCTTGTTCCTGCTCTGAGAGGAAATGGTCTCAATTTTTCCTCCATTTAATATGATATTCACTGTAGGTTTTTCATAAATGGCCTTCATGATTATGAGGTATTTCCCTATTATGTCTATCTTCTCCAAGGTTTTTATCATTAAAGGATGTTGCAATTTGTTAAAGACCTTCTCAGCATAGATTGGGGCTGGGATTTAGCTCAGTTGGTAGAGTGTTGCACTGCAGTCTCTGAGGTCCCAAGTTCAATTCCCAGCACCGCAAAATGGGAGAAGGGCCTGGCAATCCACTCCCAAGGCAATCCTGAAGCAGTCAGCCATTGAAAACCCTATGAGGGTTGCTGAGTCGGACTCGACTCGATGGCACCTAACAACAACAACAGCAACAGTATAGATTGAGATGATCATATGATTTCTGTGTGCAAGTTTCTTAACATGTTGAATTACAGTGATTGATTTTCATATGTTAAACAAGCCTTGCATCTGTGAAATGAAGCCCACTTAATCAAGTTATATGATCTTTTTTATGTGTTTCTGAATTCAATTTTCCAGGATTTTGTTGACAATTTTTGCATCTATGTTCAGGGAAATTGGTCTATAGTTCTCTTTTTTAGAGGTATCCTTGCCTGGTTTAGGTATCAGGGTGATGGTGGCTTTGTAGAATGAATTTTAGTGTGCCACTTCCTTTTGTATTTTTTGCAATATTTTAAGGATAATAGGTATTAATTCTTCAAAGAAGGTTTGACAGAATTCTGTTGTGAACCTGTCAGGGCCTGAGCTCTTCTTTGTTGGGAAACTTTTTATTACCTTCTCTATTTCAGTGTGGGGGCCTTGCATGTTGCTATGAGGCTGAAAGTTATGCCACTGGTATCTCAGACACAAGCAGGGTTACCCACGGTGGACAGGTTTCAGCTGAGCTTCCAGACTAAGACAGACTATGGAGGAGAACCAGGCAACCCACCCCCAAAACAACTCACCATTGAAAACCCTATGATTAGTAGAGAAACACTGTTAGATATAGTGCTAGAAAATGAGCCCACCAGGGTGGAAGGTACTCAGAGGGGAAGATTTGCCTCTTCAAAATAGAGTCTACCTTAATGATGGAAATGGAGTAGAGACCCAAGTACCTCCATTTGCCAATGTGGCATGACTCAAAATGAGGAGAAACAACTGTAAACATCCTTTAATAATCTAGGAATCTAGAAAAATCAGAAATTGTTAAATGATAAATGAAGCACATAAACATTGACATTCTTGTCATCAGTGAGCTAAAATGGAGTGGCATGGGCCATTTTGAATCAGATAATCATATGGTCTACTAGGCTGGGAAAGACAAACTAAAGACAAATGGGATTGCATTCATCATCAAAAAAGACATCTCAGGATCTGCCCTGAAATACAATGCTGTCAATGATAGAATAATATAAATATGCCTACAAAGAAGGCCAGTTAATATGACTATTATTCAGATTTATGAACCCACCATGAAGGCGACAAATGAAGATAGGGAAGATATCCGCCAGATTCTGCAATCTGAAATAGATCAAGCATACAATCAGATGTAGTGATAGTGACTGGTGACTGAAATGAAAAAGTTGGAAACATAGAAGACTCAGTAGTTAGAAAATATGGCCTTGGTGATGGAAATGATTCTGGAGATTGCATGATAGAATTTTTTCAGACCAATGAACTTTTCAAAGCAAACAGATTATTTCACCAACTGTTTGGTGACTGTGAACTGGACTTCACCATATGGAACATACAGGAACCAAATTGACTACATTTGTGGAAACAAATGATGGAAAACCTCCATATCAAATGTCAGAACAAGACCAGGTGCTGATTGTGGATCAGACGATAAACTGCTCATATGCAAAGCAACTGCAGCAGTATATAGGCAGGGAACTTCCAGAAAGTAAAGCCAGATTCAGAAGAGAGCAGGGAACCAGGTTTGTCATTTCTGATGTCAGATGGATGCTAGCCTAAAGTAGAGAATATCAGAAAGATGACTATCTATGTGTTATTGACTATGCAAAGGCATGTGACTGTGTGGACCGCGACAAATTATGGATGGCACTGTGAAGAATAGGAACATCAGAGCACCTAACTGTACTCATGAGGAATCTGTACATGGACCAGAAGGCTGTCGTTTAAACAGAATAAGGAAATATTGCTTGGTATAAAGTCAAGAAAGGTGTGCGTCAGGGCTGTATCATTTCACCACATCTCTTCAATGTCTATGCTAAGCAATTAATCCTTGAAGCTGGACTTTATGAAGAAGAATGTGGCATCAGGATTGGAGGAAGACTCATTTACAATGCGTTATGCAGATGACACAACTCTGCTTGCTGAAAGTAAAGAAGATTTGAAACATTTACAAACATTTACTGATGAAGATCAAAGATGATAGCCTTTAGAATGGATTGACTCAACATCAACACGACAAAAATCCTTACAACTCAGTCAGTATGCAATTTCATAATAAATTGAGAAAAGACTGAGGTTGAGCCCATGATTTTGCTTTACTTGTTTCTACAATCAACACCCGTGAAAGCAACAGTCAGGAAATCAAAAGATGCATTGCTTTAGGAGAAGCCGTGGCAAAAGATCTCTTTAAAGTATTGAAACTAAAGATGTCATCTTAAAGGCAAAGGTGCACCTGACTCATTCCATGGTATTTTCAGTCGAGTCATATGGTTGTGAATGCTGGACGTTGAACAAGGGAGACAGGAGAAGAATTGATGCTTTTGAATTATGGTGCCAGAGATGAACATCGTATATACCATGGACTGGTAAAAGAATCATCAGATCTGTCCTAGAAGAAATGCAACCAGAGTGCTCCTTGGAAGCAAGGATGGCTAGACCGCATCCTATTGTATTTTGGACATGTCAGGAGTGACCAATCCCTGGAGAAGGAGATCATGTTTGGGAGAGTGGCAGGTGACTGGAAAAAAGGAAAACTCTTCACTAGATGGATTGATACAGTGTCTGCAATAATGGGCTTAACCATAAATAAGATTGCTTGGCACAGAATTGGGGAGTGTTTTTTCTGCTGTACATAGAGACGCTATGAGTAGGACCCTACTTGATGGTACCTAACAAAAATAACAACATTTGGGTGTATGTAATTTGTCTGTTTATATTGCTTATGTCCTCTGGGCTTAATTTTGGTAAATCATATGTGGTAATAAATGTATCCATTTATTCTGTATTTTCATTTTCTTGAGAATGTAATTTCTCAAAATATTCCTTGATTATTTTCTGGATTTCATTGACATCGGTGGTTATGATTCCTTTCTCTTCTATGTTTTCAGTTTTGGCTTTTTCTTTCTTTCTTTTGGTGAGACTGGCTAGGGGGATCATTATTTTATTAATCTTTTCAAAGAACCAGCTCTTAGTCTCATTAATTGAGTTACCTTTTTAGACTCTAATTGGGATATCTCTGCCTTGATCTTGATAATTTCTGTCTGAGTGTTCCTTTGGGAATGGGTTTGTTATTGGAAAAATATGGAATGTTTCACAAATTTGTGTATCATCCTTGTGCAGGGACCACACTAATCTTCTCTGTCTCATTCTAATTTTAGTATATGTGTTGCTGAAGGGAGCACTCCTAATTTTTTTCAAGATAGGGGAATATGTGAACTCACTTGCTGGTTCTCTGTGAGTGAAAAGAAATATCCTCCAGCAAATTGTTCTGTTTAATTTTACTGCATAATTAAGCAGTTATACTATAAATTAATGTGTTGGCACAGTTAACTGTTTCTTATTTACTTTTCTTTCCCTAAGGAGTCTGCTAATCTGCAGGAGGCCTTTTTAATAGAAACATCCCATTAACTTCCTTGACACAGAGGTGGGAAGTAAACAGCAACAAGTATAGTTATAATAGCTGCCCTTAGGCATCCTGAAAGGATGTCACCTTAAATGCCAGAGAGCAGTAGTAAATCAGAAAAGTGCTGGCCCTAGGGGAGAGGTGTTGTCTCCTTTAGAATTCTGAGAGCTTACCAAATATGCAGATTCCTAGGCTCCAATCTATTGATTCTGGATTTCATAGTATAGTCCATAATGTGTCTTTTTTTATATAAAAGCTCCCTAAGTTGTGGGCTTTTAAAACATTTTTTTAAAATTTTAATGGCACTTTAAGAGTAAGACTAATAATATACTTTTTTATAAGTCAGTGAGGTTTAGTTAGGGTATTTTGTACTAGGGATCTCTGGCTAATTTAAATAAATAGGAATTTGCTGAGAGTTCTCTAAATTATTGATGTAGCAGAAACACTGTTGGGAACAGGAAAGAATGAAGTTGGTTTGGGGGGCTCTAGGAAGCAGGAGGAACATAACGTGAACAATTTAGTTAGGATGTTGTAGCTCAGACTGTATAGTTGCAAGCTACCCATAAAGTGTCCGCTCCTCAGGAGTAGCACAAGTCATGGATTGGCCTCTTTGACCAATGGGTCCTTGGGCCTCTGCAGACCAGGCTAGACTCAGTTGGCAAAAGACTACTGCTATAAGGAACCTAGATGGTATAAAGAGGAGAATTTAGTGCTCAACAGTACAAACATATTGATCCTTTCTATAGTATATCACCTAAAATTGTAGTTTCACTGTTGTTTGAAGCCTAGTTAGTATTGCTATCCTTAAACAATTCCTTAGTAAGACAGCTTGGACAGGACCTTCCTTCAGTCCTAGTGTTCCTGGGGAGATGTGTAGAGTGAAGATAGTGGGGTCTGGAGCACAGATATGAGAATATTGCAACAAAACCTTAGTCCTTGTATTCAGCATATAAAAGAATTCATACTCAACACAGAAGTTACAAAAAGTATGTTGTTGTTGTATTAATGATAAGGTTTATTAAAGTATACCTTTAAGGACTAATTACAGGGAAAACCGAGGCATCTGCAGAAGCTAAGGTAAGCCTGAAAAGGAAATTGGAAAAACCTGTATTCCCAGGGTAACTCTGCATCAAGAAGTGTCTGTTCCCCAGGGGAAGGTAAAGGAGCCAGAGAATAGGAGAGTAGCACAGGCTTTTAGAAGGAAAAGGGCCTTGGGTAGACAGAGGTGGCAACCCTGGAAGAAGAGATAGATGTGTACATGGTCCTTGGAATGAGAAGAGCAGAAGAGCTTAGAAAAAGGATAAGAGGAGTGCAAGAAGAGAACATGTGGAAGAAGAGAACATGGGCATATATTCCTCTAGTTTTATTCAAATTAGGGCACATCTAGTGTGGCATCAGCCCTGGATGCCTAACTCTGGTTGCCATTGTGATGTAGGCTTGGGGTCTTTGTTTTGTAAATGGATCAGTCACTTGGGTAGAGTGTAGAGCCATTTGAAAATGTCCTTCCAATGCCACATGGCTTGGTCACCATGGCAAAAAGACAGGGGCCATTTTCAGTCCTCTTCTTCCATATTGCATGTGATGAGTAAGGTAGCTACCTAAGGATAAAACAATGAGACATTTAAATGCCAGTTATGATCTCTAATGTATCAAGTGGGCATGAATACTAGAGCCTTAAGAAGCCTCAGTCCAGCCTCCTCAGCCCTTTGGTGGTGGTGTGTGCCTGGCAAGCTTTGTCTTGTGGATGCCTCATTACTACCTCTCTCCAAGAGGACCTGTTAGGCCTTAAGCTTGACAGACCCTCTGCCAGGTCATAGCCCCCAGTTTGATTAATTCAATAATATTTTGTTATAAAAACACACCCAATATTTATAACTTTTTCTATGTAGTAGTCCCTACTTTCAGAAAGATGTGCCAATCCACTCCTGAAGTAATCCTGAAACAATCAGCCATTGAAAACCCTGTGTGGATCATGATGAGTTGGACCAACTCTATGGCACCTAACAACTAACAACAAAGTCCCTACTGCAGTTAGTTGACTGATTGATTTGCAGTTTATTTATTCATGTAACTATAGTGCCCAGACCATTAGGTTTCCTTGTCTGCTCTCTGCCTTTACTTTCCCTCTGCCTAGATCATTCCTCTAAATCACTTTTCTCCCTCCTATTCAATATTTGTAATTCAGTTCAAATGACATTTTCTCAAAGAGAATTTTTCCCACCCTGTCCCCACCTTCTACCTTGAATTTACTGCCTGATCACTGTTTAGCCTCTTACCACATTTTCCTTCACAATATTCATAGTTCTCTCTGATTACTTATTTATGGATTTGTTTACTTATTTAATGTGTCTCACCATACTCACCTCCCCATCTACCCAATAAATTGTACATAGTCTGCCTTCTTCAATAGTATACGACTATGATTGCCACTTATTTTGAGCAAGAACTGATGAGTGATATTTGTTGCTTGATTACATAGTTCCATAAAGACATTCTCCTTAGCAAGAGCACAAAGGGCCCTTCCTTTCTGCTCTATCTTTAACTACATTTCACCATTTACTCCATGCCTTAAAACATACTGTTCTTGCAGTTTGCTAAACATACAATTCTCTTTCAATTTCCATGAGAATTTTTATTGTCTTTGCCTGTACAGAATCAGAGAGAGAAAGAGGGAGGGGGGAGGGTAGGAGGGGAGAAAGGGAGAGGGAGAGGGAGAGGGAGAGATATTGGATTATGTTGTTGCTAGACCTGTGTGAGGCTATGATTTCTTTGTCTTCTTTTTATTGCTAAGTTTATCTCTTTAAATTTCCTTTCATTTACTTTAGTAAGAGATTAACTGTGCCTTTTTGCAAAATCAGTAATTTAAGTAGAGTTATTCTTTTAGCAACTAGTTCTATATAATATATGGTTAGCTCATATATTAATAAAATTAAGGATATTATTTTAAAACAAGCATTATTTTGTGAATATAACTATTTAGAAATAACTTCAAAGCCTGGAAATGTAGCTCAGAGGCAGAACACTTGCCTAGAAATAAATGTGGCTTTAAGCCATAAATGAAAAAAAATTATTATAGCTATAAAGCAAAATGTAACTTAGTCTCATCACAAGTCAAGAGTGTTTAAATTTTAGGTAAAGAGCAGGGAAAATGAGAAGTGTTAGATCTGAAACATTATAAACTGTGGTGATTTATAATTTTATTATCAAATATAATTGTATATATTTTATATTTTAATTTTTGCTTACAAGAAATACAGACATATCAAGATTTTTACATTCAAATGCACTAGTCTTTCTTTAAGTGTCTCTGTAAGCCCATTATTAGCTGTTTGGGCTACTGAAAAATGTTACTTTACTGATTTACCACAAGTTTGATTTGTCTTTTTTTAATTAAAAGCTAGTCTTATTACTTTAATTTTGTAAGGGAAGGCAGTAAGTTTGTTTTGATAATTTTATTAAAGAATAACTTGGTCTAAAGTTAGCATTTATGGCAGAAAAAAAAGCCCATAGATTTTAGTATTCATTTTAAATATCAAATTAATGATAAATATCTAAGTTAATCTTGGCAAGTCAATGAATTATGACTAGGGTTGATCATGATTTAAAATCTATGTTAATTTTAGTGTCATTTAGAAACATATACTACTTTATATAACATATGATTTATATAATAATATAATTCTATGCATTTGTAGAATGTAGAGAAGCAATCAGTAAACATACTTTAAATAGGCTAATTCAGTTTTAGATTTTGTTACTAAATCAATATTCAAAATTAAATTATCAGTTTGAAAAGAAAATCTCATCAAGGTTTAATTACTACATTTTCAGTATAATTATTGCTTTTTTCCAGAGAATAATGAAAATTATATTATCATTTATCTCCCATGGATATTAATATTCTTTAGAGTGAAACAATTGATATAGAAAGTGCACACTTCAGTTCATAGGATTAGAATCCACTAATGATAATAGAATTCCCTGAGATTTGTTTTTATTAATAAACATACATATTGAAATGGGAGTGATTATCATAATCAAGAAAAATAAGATAGGACATTTACAGTTAATTATGGGTAAGAAAATAATTGTATACTGTTTCTGTTTGAAATAGAAGTTTTCACATGTAATGTATTTGTGT
>VMDO01028946.1:0-23262 GCA_007922755.1 Pedetes capensis
ACCTGCACAGTGGTGAGGGGAGCCAATCAAAATTATGGTGGTTGAGGCTGGTCAAGCTGGCCGGGGGCCATCTTTGCTCACTCGATGGGAGGGGCTGTTTTGAGTGAGTGGGATGAGCCCTGGGGTCAGCTAGGGGTCAGCCCCTCAAGCTGTCATGAGGGACCCTAGCTGGGAAATATTATTTTAAAAATCCCCAACACAGAGGAAAGATGTTCACCTTATGGCATCCAGGAAGGAGAGAGAAGTAACAGGAAAGGTCCTGGACCAAGATACTTCCTTTGAAGGCATGTCTTTCTAACATACTCCTTCTGACTAGGCTCCACATGCCACAGTTCTACCACCTCCCAACTGTCTATTCAGATTTTGAGTCCATCAATGGATTAAACCATTGATGAGGTGAGGGCTCTCATGAACTAATCATCCCTGGAAATGCCCTCAAAGATACACACAAAAGTGTGCTTTACCAGTCTCCTAGGTGTCTTGCAATCCAATCAAGTTGGCATAGAAGATTAACCATTAAATACACTCAAATGTTATTTTACGCACGTGTGTGTTTGTGTGTGTGTGTGTGTGTGTGTGTGTGTGTTTGTGTGACCACCGACAGCACTGCAGAAGATACTTAGTGGAAACCTATACACATTGGAAGGAAAAAGAATCACAAATATGAGAACTCAGGAAAGTATGAATTTCATGAGAGGATTACATGAAAAATGAAAGCTAAGAAAAAAGAAAGCATGTTCCATTTAGTAAACCAGCAAACCCATAATATGAATAGTGGAGAAAGAAAAGAACAACTAATATTGGAACCAACCAAGAAAACTACCAACAAAATTACAGAAAATACCAAAATCCTCCCAAAATAACTCTGAATGTACATAGTCTTAATTAACTCTCTAATTAACTCTCTTGAAAAAAACATGATAGAACTATTAAGTGAAAAATATTAGTCTGGGAAAACTACATGCTATATGATTCTAACTGCATGATAGTCTAAAAACGGCAAAACTACAGCAACTGTACAAAGATCAGTAGTTGCTAGATGTTATGGCAGGGGTAGTCCTGGGGAAGGTGGGGAATAGGAGAGCCCAGAAGATTTTTTAGAGCAATGAAGCTGTTCTGTATGACACTATAATGGAGAACATATGGCTTTACATTTGTCAAAGCCAAGAGAATGTCCAAGACAGAAAGCTAATCTCCATATAAACTATGATGTGGACTTTAGTTCATAATAATGTATTGGTATTGGCTCAGTAGTAACAAATGTACCATATCAGTGCAACGTGTTAATAACCAGAGAAATTGTGTATACGTTGAGGTGGGGTGGTTGAACATTATGGACATTTTTTGTAGTTTCTGAACAATTTTTCTGTGATCCTACAACTTCTCTAAAATATAAACTCTACTAAAAGAGAGGTTATATCTCAGTGGAGGGCACATACTTAGCATGTGGGAGGCCCTGGGTTCAATTTCCAGTGCTAAAATTTGTTTTGCATAAGCTAAAAATGACATAAATGTTGAATAGCACTACAGTCTTTAAAGGGATTTTTTTAAACTTATGCATGCTATTATGATATTACAAATTTTATTCCAATAGAAACTTAAAAAAACTTTTGAGTGTGTAGTGTTTGTATGTTACTTGCTTGTTATTAAGACTTTATTTTCTTCTGAAGAGTAACAAAAAGAGGAAATGAGAACCCTGCTTCCCTGGGAGAAAGCACATTAGTTCGTATACTGAGGAGCTAGCCCCAGCTATTTCACTTAGTTTATGAGGAAGATTTCATTTTAATCCTCCTGAGCAAACAAGTGCTGATAAACAGACAAGCTTTGAAAGTTGTGTGTAGAGCTCCTAAATTGAATGAACACTTTACAGGCAAATTCACAAAGTGCTGCAAACTGGAACTAGTATTTCCTTTAAGTCACAAAGTGGCTGCCAACTAATAAGCCAGTGTTTATACAAAGGATGAGCATACGGCCAACTTTATGTCTGGTAAGAGGGAAGGGAAAAACCTGTTTACCTCCCAAAACACATGTTGTATCTCTCTGTCACCCTTTCACTACAGCCAGTACAGAGCAATGAAAAGGAATGCAAGCAAATAACACAAAATATGCACTATATCCCAGTAGAGAGAAATTGTTCTAAAATTTTGGGATCCTAGATGGGCTATATGGGAGAAGAACTTGGCAATCCACTTCCGAGGCAATCCCAAAACAATCAGCCATTGAAAACTGAATAAGGGTAACTGTGAGTTGGACACAACACGACGGCATGTAACAAGAACAACAACAGGTGGACTATGCCTTCAGCCATAGTGTAGCGTCCATCCCATGAGATCTCAGAAGCTAAGCAGGGTCAGGCCTGGTTAGTACTTGGTTGGGAGACCGCCTGGGAACACCAACTGCTGTAGGCTTGGGAGAAGCACTTGGCAACCCACAACCCACTCCCCCCAAAAAGAGCAATCAGCCATTGAAAACCCTATGAATAGCAGAGAGCCATGGACAATAGTGTTTTGCCTGCCGCGCATAGGGTCGCTATGAGTCGGACACAACTCGACAGCACCTAACAAGAACAAAAACAGCAAGTGGGCTATATTTCCTTTTCTTTTAGTTTCATTTATTAATTTTTTGATGGACACATAATAATTGTACATACTTATGGTATGGGGCTGTGCTTCCTGAATAGCGAGAGGGGGACGGTACCTTGTGGTTCATCTAATGTAGAACAGAATGAGTGTTATTAACCCACACCCTAATCACCACTCAGACCTGGTAGCAAAGTGGGAGAAAACATGAAATTGAAATGTTACAACCTCACCCAGTCAGCACATATAGGACTCCCTCTGTCCCTTATTCGCTCTTTGTGTAGTTTTACCATTTTCAACTTGGGAAAGTCTCTCCCAGGAGAGAGTAAGCCCAGAGCCCCGGTCATCATCTGCTCTTCATTCAGCAGCTGCTGGGTGTGTCTTTTGAGGAGACATTATGAGGTTTCTGATTTATAAGGTGTGTTTACATTTGGCTCTGAAATTTGCAGTGGGCCCAGCTGACTCAATTTCCTTCTGTTTCTTTCTCTGGCATGGAAAAAAAAAAAAAAGAAAAGAAAAAAGAAACACATAATTATATTCATTTAAGAAATTCCTTTTTTAAAACGCAGGCACAACTTCAGTGATTACCTCTCAGAGAAGTGGAGTTAATAGAAGGATAGATGATAGATTGGTGTTTATTTGTGATTCATGCAACTTTTTAATATAAACACATGCAATCGTGGTGCCTGTCCTGTCAGCATATGGTTTGTGGCTAAAAAGTGGAGACCTCCCAGTTCTGTGTATCGTGGATACATCAGCATCACATTCTAACTGGAGCAGACAGCCCCATGTGACTCCTATAAAACCCTCTGAATGGAATTTTCCTCAGGCTTGTCTGACCCGCCAGGCTCTCCCCTGTAATCCCTCAACTTCAGCTGTGGTGGACTCACCGTGGGAATATCGCCCAAGCCGGATATATACTTGGGGTAGCCTTTTGTCAAATTGCAAGGCAAGCTGAGTTCAGAAACTCGCACACCTTTTTCACATTAAGGGAATTAACTTGGCAGAGGAACACGAGGCATCTTGTAAATCCAGGAAGACAGAATTGGCATTTTTAATGAATCGCAGTCCATGAATCAGCAGTTGACTGTGGTTGTCAGCTCCAAATAGCAGAATTCTAATTTTGCAGCAGCTGGGGATGGAATTTTGAAGTTGTCTTTGAACAACAACTTCCAATTACAGAGTGCCCAGAGCTCTCAGGACAGTCACCTTGAGTGTCTCGTAATTATGACATTTGCAGTTCTGGTTAAAATAGGACCAGTAGGCAGTAGTTTTCAGTACTGTTGAGGCAAACAATGCAGCATTTATGTGGTTGTCTGGATTGATTGGAACCTCATGAACTGAATAAATTTAGCAAATGCTAGTTGTTGTTGTTGTGAGGTGCCATTGAGTCAGGTCCAATTCATAGTGACAACAGAAATACTCCCTGATGCTGTACCATGCTCTACACTATGTCAGTGCTTCTCTGCTATTCCTAGGGTTTTCAATGGCTGATTGTTTTAGGGATTGTTTTGGGATTGGGCTGGCAAGTCCTTCTCCCATTTTTGTGGTGCTGGGGATTGAACCCAGGACCTCAGAAAGCACAAAGCAGCGTTCTACCCACTGAGCTAAACCACAGTCCCAATAAATGCTAGACTACAGTATAAAGGCCTGCAGCTGTAGCACTGTGGTGTCCAATCCTGTCAGATCTCAGAAGCTAAGCAGGGTCAGGCCAGGTTAGTACTTGGATGGGAGACCACCTGGGAACGCCAGATAGTGCAGGCTTGGGAGAAGGACCCAGCAACCCACTCCCAAAAATCAATCTGTCATTGAAAACAGGAAAATACCTTAACATCATAAAGGCCATCTATGACAGACCTACAGCCAACATCATATTAAATGGAGAAAAATTAAAACCATTTCCTCCAAGATCTGGAACAAGACAAGAATGTCCACTCTCTCCTATCTTATTTAATATTGTGATTGAAGTCCTAGCCAGGGCAATCAGATTAGAGGAAAAAATCAAAGGGATATAGATAGGCAAAGAAGAGGTCAAATTATCCTTAATTGTGGATGACATGATACTTTACCTAAAGGACCCTAAGATATCCTTCAGAAAACTTTTAGAACTAATTAACATCTTTAGCAAAGGGGTAGGATACATAATTAGCACCCCCAAATTAGTAGCCTCCCTTTACACTAACTGTGAGCAGAAGGAGAAGGAAATTACAGCTACAATCCCTTTCATAGTAGTCCACCAGAAAATTAAATACATTGGAATCAATCTAACAAAAGATCCTGCAGATCTCTACAAGAAAAATTTCAAAACTTTAAAGAAGGAAGTTGAAGAGGATACTAAACGGTGGAAGAACCTCCCCTACTCCTGAATTGGGAGAATCAATATCATAAAAATGGCTATCCAACCAAAAACAATCTATAGATTTCATGCAATCCCCATTAAAATTCCAATGACAGACTTTACAGAAATAGAAAAAATGATCCAAAAATTCACATGGAAACACAAAAGACCACATATAGCCAAAACACTCTTAAGCTGCAAAACTAGTGCAGGTAGGATCACAATCCCTGCCTTTAATCTATACTACAGGGTTGTTATAGCAAAAACAGCATGGAACTGACAGAAAAATAGGCATGTAGACCAGTGAAACAGAATAGAGGACCCAGAGATACACCAACACATCTATAGCAACCTGATTTTTGACAAAGGAGAAAAACAGGTGAATTGGATAAATGATAGCCTTTTCAATAAATGATGCTGGGAAACTTGAATAGCCACTCGCAGAAAAATGAAAACAGACTGACATCTCTCAATATGCATGAAGAATTAACCTGAAATGGATAGAAGACCTCAACATAAAACCAGATACGTTAAAATTACTAGAAGAAAAGATAGGCAATACTCTCCAACATATAGGCATAGGAAAGCATTTCCTTAATAGGACTCCAATTGTTCAAGAAATTGCAACAAAAATAGATAAATGGGATTACATGAAATTAAAAAGCTTTTTTGTGGCAAAGGAAATAATCAACAGAGTGAAGGAACTCCCCACTGAATGGGAAAAAATCTTCACATCCTATACATTGGACAGAGGACTAATTTCCACAATTTATAAAGAACTCAAGAAAGTAAAGGAACTGAACAGACACTTCTCAAATGAAGAAACTTATAAGGTCATAAAACACATGGAAAATGCTAAATATCCCTAGCCATTAGGGAAACACAACTCAAAACAACTCTCTGAGACTCTACCTTACTCCAGTAAGAATGGCCAAGATCAATAAAACAAATAACAACAAATGTTGACATGGTTGCAGAGAAAAAGGAACCCTCTTACACTGCTAGTGAAGTTTTAAATTGGTTCAACCACTTTGGAAATCAATGTGGAGGTACCTCAAAAAATTAAAAATTGATCTACTGTATCACTCAGTTATACAACTATTGAGAATATACCCAAAGGGAGATGAGTCATCATACCACCGAGACACCTGCATCTCCATGTTCAATGCATCACTTTTCAACCAAGATGTCCATCAACAGAAGAATGAATAGAAAACTTATGGTATACAATGGAATACTACTCAGCAATTAAGAAAAATGAAATAATGTCATTTGCAGCAAAATGGATGGAATTGGACAAAATTATCCTAAGTGAAAAAACACAAACCCCAAAAGAGAAATACCACATGTTCTCACTCATATGTGGGAGCTGAGTGAAACTTAAAAGAAAGAAAAAATCCTATACATAAATTGGAACATAAAAAATAGTTCATGTAAACTTAGCATAGAAAGGACAATTTAAGGAGTGTAAAGAAGGAGAGAGGGATCTAGAAAAAGGAAGTGATGATGGGAGAAGACAGGAGGGGAAGGAGAGCCAACAATGAGGGAGGAATGGAGGAGAGGTCAACCTCAATGTAAACAGCTCAACTTTCTTAGTATGGGAAACAATGACAACAACAATAATAATATTAATAATTCCAAAGGATGGCAATAATGCATACGGACTAGATCACTCATGTAATACTGCTGAGAATGTATAAAGATAGATCACTATAAAAAAAGTTTGGGCTTAAATCAAAATCAGGATGCATGTATATAGATAATCATTCCCACAAAAAGACATATAAGTAGAAAGGAGATCATTGATGAGGAGGTGGGGGATAGAGAGAAGGGTCAGGAGAGGGTAAGGGGGAGGTTATGTGAGCAATGTAGAATGAAATGCGTATATGGAAATGCCACAGTGAAATACATGTCAGAATGAAACCCATTAAGTTGTACATTAAAATTTTCCAATAAAAAACCCCTATGAATAGCACAGAAGCACTGACAATAGTGTTTCGCCTGTTGTATGAACAGTTGCTATGAGTCGGACACTGACTTGACACCACCTAACAACAACAACAGTATAAAAGTATTAAACTATAGATTGACTCTGCTTAAAGCTATTGTTAATTAATTGGATAAGTGGCTTTAAAAACCCCAAAGTTTATCAACCTACAAAACAAGTAGTGATTTTGCTTTCCTTGGTGGAGGTGAGGGAGGAAGTAGACACCATATCACAGCAGCAAACCTCCCCCACTCACCCACTACTTGAACACTCTATAGTTTATGCTCTCTGGAGAACATACCGCAGTATTGTAACTGCTTTTTGTCCTTTTCTTCTATGGCAAGGGGAGTTACTAACTCAAAAGTAGTTACTCATCTAATCTCTATTATAATATGCCAATTTATGCAGTACCAGAGTTTAACAAATGTATCCCATTTCACTCTCAAAGTGTTGCCCCAATTTTCCAGCTGAAAAAACAAAAACAAAACAGAGACTCAAGTTAAGTGACCTGCTCAAAGTAACAGGGATCATGTTCTTGAACTTGAGCTTGCATCAGCGTCTTTGAAGGGCTGGTAACTATTCACATGCTGGATCTTCTTTTAGTTTTTACTCCATAGATCTGGGGTAGGGCCAGAAGATACACATGCTTAATAAATGCCCAGGTAAGCTTAATCCTGGTTCAGTAACACACTTTGAGAACCCCCTGATCTAGATAATTAGTGGTAGAGCCTGAGTGCTGGTGACCTAAGAGGATTTTGAGAAATGTCCATTGACCTCTTCCCTGGCTGTCCTCCATACTCTTTTCTTTACCCAACTGACTCCTAGGAATATCACTTCCTCAGAGAGGCCTTCAATAAAATAATTTACAACTGAATATTCATTCAAGTTCCTGAGAGCCTTGAGGCTCTCATTTGTTCTGTTCTTCTGTGAACAGAATCATATCGCAGTACTTAAGGCTGGGGTTTAGCTCAGTTGATAGAGCATTGCTCTGCACTCTTTGAGGACCCAAGTTTGATAGTCAGCACTGTAAAACTTGGAGAAGGACATGGCAATCCACTCCCGAAGCAATCCTGAAGCAATCAGCCATTGAAAATGCTATGAAGGCTGCTCTGAGTCGGACTCAACTCCATAGCACCCAACAACAATAGCAAGGGCAGTACCTGGCACTTAGGAAGCACTCCAAATATGAATAAGTGAACTCAATCAAAGGAACTTTGAGAGCTGGTCTTGGTTTTGCTATTTCCTAGCTATGTAAAGTTGGGTCAATGTTTTGACATTTTTAAATCTCAACCATCTCATTTGTAAACTATAGGTAAGAACTTTGAAATAGTTGTGTTGAGCATTCTTTTAACAGTCTTATGCATATAAAAATGATGCTTTAGAAATGTACCCTCATCTCCCAACATCATGTGAGGTACACAGCTAACACTCATTAAATGTTAGTTGAATGGAATTGGGTCTGGTTCATTTGGCTAGAGTGATTTTTACCCTCTCCTGGGAACTTAACTTTAACAGTTATTTATTTGGGGATGCTGAAACACCTATGTTGTTAATCTAGGGGCTTGGAAATGCTTTCACTGTGTTATAACACTTCATTTATCTTAAATACTAAATCAGTGAAAGTCAACTTTTAAATGTAGTAGAGGTACCTGCCCCATGCCTTGAAGAATGATCTGATAGGACTCATTTTCCAACCGAGTTATTTCTTACAAAGCTCTATAGTGGGTTGAATTGTGGCATTAGAGCCTCTTTCTTTGGCTTCCCAGACCTATTAGGTAGAACTGTGAGCAAGCGCCCTTTATAAAGCTCATCTTCTGAAAGATCTACACAAATACAGCAGAAGGAGTCAAAGAGCAGAAAGATTAATTAAGGCACGCAGAGCTCTTTTTAAAATAGGTAATGAACTACTTATTATTTAAGTTTATAAACACCCACTCTGAATAGCTAGCATATGTCAAAGTACTTACATGTCAATGGTGCATAATTGTAAGCAACTCATTGTAAGTTTCTCCATGTTTATAACCTATGTCATTGTTCAGGTCATATTTCATTTCCAAGGAAGGACACGGTTGAAATGAGAATAATCCATGATTTTTCCTTGGCAGAGTTTAAAGGAATTCTCAATCTTAACGTCTTCCACTAAACAACAAGCCCAATTGGTAGAAGCTTCATTGCTATAAACATTTTTCCCAAAGTGGGTCATGGTGGACAGGCAGCCCCGAAGCTTTCTGCTTTGCCTTTGCAGAATTCAACATTTGTAAATGACAGAAATAAGCTTGAGAAACAGAAGGTAGACTCTAGGAGGCATATACTTTTAAAACTTCAAAGGGAAAGAAGATCTGCATTTCCCATTCACAGATGTGGTTTTAGAGACAGTGCCAACCAGTGAGTCCACTATCTGGACTTTGCTTCTGTTACAGGCAAGCCCTCACAAGTCTGATGACATGGCAAGGGACCTGTTTGGCTCAGGTCAATGGAGATCTTGGCACTTGTTCAATATGTTGGCCTTGGAGAAAGAGAAATATTGAGAGACAGATCCATGGGACATACATACATTCTCCCCATGAGTGTCCAACATACAGAGTTAGCTGTCAGGTGACTGAGCAGGGAAGGCTCCATTGTCACCTGCAATGTCTGTAATAACTCTTTGAATTTGAATACTGGGAACTTCTAAACCACAAGCTATTGTTATTGGTTCTTAATCCAAGAAGGAATGGAGAATATATGTGTGAAGAAAGACTATTTTGCAAAAGCAATGTTCAAAATCCCACTCCAATCTCTAAAGATAACAAGGTGTTGCATTTTGGAGTCACCCATGGCTGAGTACCTCTGCTGACCTCACAGATGTCTGGGAAGATCTCCCAGCATCTTGAAACTAAACTGTGTCTCATATTTTCTTAAGGAGTGCATGGGAAACCATGACAGTTTTTGCCTTGCTTTACATCTAAAGGAAGCCAGGGCCTGTGCCGTGGTTATATCTCTATTTTCTAATTTGGAGAAATGTCTTATAAAATCATGCCATTCTGATGAGCCAGGGCAGGAGATAGAACCTTGGAGAAACAAAAGTGCCCTGTAAGGTAGGGAAGTAAACTCTGAGTCAATTCTAGCCCCTGTAGTGAATCCTCGGTGCACATTGGAGCTGAGTTCAGCTTTTCACTGTTGCTGATGGAGAGAGAGAGAGAGAGAGAGAGAGAGGGAATGCAAACAGCGCCTGCTGGCCCCTTTTCGCTGATTCAGAAAGTTCTCATCTCAGCTGCTTCCAACCGCCTTCCCTCAGGTCCCCTGCCTTGAAATAAGATCTGCAATGGCACCACTACCTCCCTATCCAATTCCATCCAGGAGCTGAGTGCTGTCCAGTGTTCAATGTCTATGGAAAATGAAGAATTAAGCATTAACTACCCTCAGCACCAAGTTCACTCCTTTGTCAATGCTGGCATCTCCCACTGTAGGAGGCTGACACTCTCATGGAAGGGGGTTGTGGAATATATTGGCTGCACACTTTACCCAACAGTGCCAATACACAATTTGGAACTGGCATAGTAGTCAGACATCAGGAACCAGCTAGTGGTCATGCATGGGACAGCCCTGTCCCGGTCTCTAAGTCTCTGGTCCTGTCTACCCTCCCTTCTCTTGCCTCTTGTAATACCTCTTCTCCCTCTCTTCTCCTCTTTCCTTTCTCTTCACACCGTGTCCCCTCTCCCCCTTTCCCTCCCACCCTGTGTTCAGGTTGCAACCCCAGACTGAACCCATCTTCCCTGCCCCACCTCCAGCATCTGCTGGGTGCCCCAGGGTACCACACTGGGCTTATCTCCAGTCTGATGGTCCCAAGCAAGAACTCTCCTGTAGAATTTTAAATTTGTTTGAATGCACATGGAAGGGAAAGACAATAGGGTTGACTATGTTAAAAGAAAATCTTTAAACAAATTAAATTTAACAGAATTTATTTTTATTTGAGAGAAATTCCCTTATTGGCCATGGCTAGACTTCTCCTTTTGGTGATGGTAGGATGACTGGGCTGCCTGTGATTGGCTGCAACTTGGCTATTTGTTACAAAATATATACTATTAAGGTAGGTTTCTTTCGTTTATGTACTAAATTAGGTTGAAGTTTGTTGAACAGGAACTCAAAGTACAGATTCAGCCTCTGGCTAATGATCTCCTGCTTGTTTTACCTTAACAAGTGCAATGTATACTGATGTGTTATCAGGGGTCATCTCTGGGCTATGGAATTAATTACAATATTGGTGCTATTTATTCTTTTTATATCATTTTCTATTACAATCAATTAAAAATAGAAACTCAATGTGCTCAGAAACTTCTCTGAAAAATTATAGAAAATAAACACTTTGTTTATTCTTTTTTTGTTTGTTTTTAAAATTCATGAAGATCATGGTTCCTCAGGCTTTGCTGACATTTTGTTTGGAGGCAGCTTGACATGACCACAGCCATCTTGAGGTGCAGCTGCCACGATTATCTCTGAATGAACTTGCTTGGTTTCCCCTGAGTAGTTTCTCAGCAAACTATAAATAGATGAAACTATTAGAGTGGTATGTGGAGCTTTACCACCAGACCCTGGGGCCAGGAATGTGCCTGACTCTTTGATATTAGCTTTGGATATGCCATGGACATTCTGGGTTGGATGAAGTTGCTTTGGTCCTGACCACTATATATATATATATATATATATATATATATATATATATATATATATATATATCCCAGTTTCTGACCCAAGTCATGGGGATCTACTTGGTTCTGCTGCCCTCCAGTGCCATTTTGGATCTGTTTGCCTCTTTCTTCAGCCTCACCTTGGGGCTGGTTCTCATGGTACAGGGATGGGGTTTTCGGAATACATTTTCTTTGGTGAAGGCTACCAATTTTCATGTGGAGATTTATATTAAAATGTAGAGTGTCAATCCTTCAAATTGTTGTTTAGCAAACACTACAAAATATACTTAGTACAGCCAGCATCACATAAAGATGTTTTAGTCATCAACAGACCACATATACAACAATATATACCAGCTAACCTAGATGTGTAGTAGGCTTTATCATCTAAGTTTGTGTAAGTACACCCTATGGTGTTCCACAAGGAAATCATCTACAAATGTTTCTTAGAGCATGTCTCTTATCAGTAAGTGGTGCATGACTATATTGTTGTTGCTAGGTGCCGTCAGAGTCGGGTTGACTCAGAGAGACCCTGTGTACAACAGAACAAAACATGCCTGGAACTATGTCAGTGCTTCTCTGCTGTTGATAAAGTTTTCAATGGCTGATTTATTGTTTTGGGATGGTTTCAGAAGTGGGCTGTCAGATCCTTCTCCTGTTTTTGTGGTGCTAGGGATAGAAACCAGGGCCTCAGAGAGTGCAGAGAAGCACTCTACCAACTGAGCTAAACCCTAGCCATGTATGACTACATATCATATACATTTCAATTAAACCTACCATTTGTTGTTGTTGTTAGGTGCCATCAAGCCGGTGTCCAACTCATAGCGACCTTCTGTACAACAGGGGAAACACTATTGTCAGTGCTTCTTTGCTGTTCATAGGGTTTTCAATGGCAGATTGAGTTTTGGGAGGGGGTTGCCAGGTCCTTCTCCCAAGCCTACAGCTTCTGGTGTTCCCAGGTGGTCTCCCATCCAGGTACTAACCAGGCCTGACCCTGCTTAGCTTCCGAGATCTGACGGAATCGGATGCCACAGGGCTATGGCTGCAGGCAAACCTACTATTTAGTTTAGTAAATACTAAATGTATCTGGAGCACACATGTTTGGTTGAAATAGCAGTAATTTCCACTACATTTTATAAGGGATGGTGATAATTATACAGTGTATTATTTTTGTCTAGATTTTGTTGAAAATAATTTTTTCCAATATGGGGGATTAGAACCTACAACCTTGCGTATATTAAACAAGTGCTCTGCCACTGAGCTACATGCCCAGATCTTTTTCTATTTTGATTTTGACACAAAGTCTTGCTATGTGGCCCAGGCTGGCCTTGAACTCACTATGTAGCCCAGCAGCCCTTGAACTTGTAGTCCTCCTGCCTCAGCCTCCTGAGTAGCTGGGATTACAAGTATGCACCAAGCCTGGTTGTAAACAATTTGAAAAATAGAAGGAAATAGAATATTATAGTAAAGAACTATATACCTTCCACCTAGTAAATTCTACACTAATATTTTGCCTCATGGCATATCTATAAATTCGTAGGTATTTTTATGTATCCAACAATCTTTTTTAGTTTGCTTTTTCTTGAGACAGGGTCTCATTGTGTAGTCCAGGCTAACTTCAAACTCGCTATCCTCTTGCCTCAGTCTCCACAATACTCGATCTGTCAGAGGTAATCTCTGGGCTATGTAATTACGGTGTGTACCACCACTCCCTGCCATCAATCTATTTTTGGTTGTTGATAGGTGCTGTGAATCAGGTCTGACTCCTAGAGACTCTCACAGGGTTTCCAATGGCTGATTCTTTTTGGATCGCTTTGGGAGCGGATTACCATGTCCTTCTTCCATTTTCACAGTGATAGGAATTGAACCCAGGGCCTCAGAGAGTACAGAGCAGTACTGTACCAACTGAGCCAAGCCCCAGCCCCAATCTCTAACAAGCCTTGCAGAGATAGCAGAAATCTTAAGTAGCCAGACAAAGGTTGGGCACTAAATATTACTTGATGATCTTAATTATACCCTTTGCCTGCTCATATTTAATGTCTTTCCTTCATTTTTCCCTCATATGTTTGGCTTGTCTATATTTACCTTTAAATAAACCCATTACTTTGCTTTCTTCGATAAAAATTTGATGATTTTTAAAAATTATACTTTTACTTTTTTCCTCCCTTTCTTTCTTTCTCCCCCTCTCTCTTTCTTTCTTTCTTTCTTTCTTTCTTTTTTGATTTAGGGGTTGAACCCAGGGCCTCACATCTGCTTTGTAAGCTCTCACTGACTTGCACCTCTAGCTCATTTAAAAATTTTTTTATCCTGAGATAGGGTCTTGCTAAATTACCCAGGCTGTCTCTGGCCTTGAACCTGCAATCCTCCTGACTCTATCTCCCAAATCCCTGGGATTATAAACATGAGCCACCATGCCTGACTACTTCTTTTCTATTCTCATAGTTTATGAACATAAAATTTTAATAAATATGAACAATATTTTATATGCAGTTTAGGAGAATATATCTTTTTATTAAAATACAGTCATTATCAAGGCATGGTGGTACATGCCTATAATCCCAGCACTAGGGAGGCTGAGGCAGTTGGATCTCAAGTTCAAGGCCAGCCTGTGCTACATAGTGCTCTCCTGTTTCAAAACAAAAACAAAATAAAAACAAAAACATAAAATAAAACAAAATAAAACAATGAATCCCTCCCCACAAAATTGACATTTCATCAGTACACACTGGTATTTTTGATGTTTTTTGTACCAAACCCCTTCTTTAAATCATATCCTTAAAGTATATACAGGAACATAAGAATTTCTTCCTGGCTTGGCTCTGCTCATTTTTTCAAAATATGCCTCGTATCAAATCAATTCTATAGCTTAAAACTCAGCAGTGGCCTTCCATAGTAATTGGAATAAAGTCCAGAAGGCCTTCTGGGATCAGATCCTATCTCCCCCTGCAGTCCAACATAGCCTCTTGTCCTCTTGCTCAGCACATTCTATAGCACATTCTACCCTGGTTTCCTCAAACATCCAAACCTCAGGTCATCCCCAGGGCTTTTGCACAAACTGTTTGCACTGCCTCAACTCTTATATGATTGACTTGTTTATACGATTCATTTAAATCTTAGCCCCGTAGTGAGGACTTTCCTCATAACGTCACCCAAAGTACTTCCCCAAACTTTCACTACCTTCAGAGTAGATCCTTTACAACTTGCAGGTATTTCAATTATCTGTTTACTTATGCCTGCTTCTCCCTGGACAGTGATTGTCTTTGTCTTGTTTACTAAAACTGACCCCAACCTTTAGAAGAGTGCTTGGCATATACTGACCCTCAGGAAATATTAGTTGAATAAATAAGTTTCCTTAGTCATTAAATTTTGGACTTAACCTGCACATCTTGTTTCATTATTTATTTATTTATTCATTCTTTTTTTGTAGTATTGGGGCTCCAACCCAGGGATTTTTGCATGCAAGGCAAGTGCTCTATCACTAAGCTGCACCTCAGCCCCATTTATTAAATTTTATTTTGAGACCAGGTCTCAGTAAGTTGTACAGGCTGCCTCTGAACTCAAACTTGTGATCCTCCAGCCTCAGCCTCCCAAGTCTCTGGGATTCTAGGCAGCGCCATTGCACCAGCATGTTCAACTTATTTTAGAACTTATTGTTTTCCTCTCAGAGATTTCCAAATTCTAGTCTTCATTCAAGTGTCTTATTTCATAAAAAGTCACTTAGGCCACCACTGAAAATTTAGTTTCTTTAGAATTTTGAAATAACAGCTTCAAGAATCTCTCTCCTTATGGGATCCTTGAATTTTTAACAAGCTCTTCAAATAATTTTTTTTTTCAGTATGGAAGGTTGAACCCAGGGCCTTGCACCTGCACTTTGCAAGTGCTGTACCACTGCAGTGCACCCCCAGCCCATCTTTTTTTTTTTTTTTTTTTTTTTTTTTTTTTTTTTAGTTTTTGAGACAGGGTCTCACTAAATTATGCAGACTGCCTCTGGTCTTAAACTCGCAATCCTCCTGCCTCTGCCTCCCCAGTCCCTGGGATTATAGGTGTGTGCCGCTGTGTCCTGCTCAAATAATTCCTAAATGAAGCCAGGTTGATAACTAAAACATCTTAAAACTCCTTAGTACATAATTCTGAAAAATAGGCCAAGTGCAGTGGGGCACCCCTGTAATCCCAGCAATTCAGGAGGCAGAGGCAGGAGGATTACAAGTTCCAGGCCAGAGGCAGGCTTCATAACTTAGTGAGACCCTGTCTCAAGATTAAAAAAGATGGGGATAGGGAGGTTCAGGGTGCCAGCCTAGTGGTAGAGCACTTGCAAAGTATGCATAAGGGTCTTGGGTTCAACCTCCAAGTACTGAAAAAGAAAAAAAGGAGGGAAGAAAGAAGGAAGGAAAGGAAGGAAGGAAGCAAGGAAGGAAGGAAGGAGAGAACTCAATACATGATCAATCCCTGGATACACTGATAGCTAACCATACTACCAAGTAGTTTTTGCCCTGGAAATAGAAAATGGAGGAAGTCATGCAAAGTACATTTTACATTATCTACTCTGCTAATGATTGCTCAAATCACTGTAAGTACTCATTGAAATCATGTCAGTTGGGATTTTTATATATTCTATCTTTTCATTCAGAAATAATTCTGGTAGTAAAGAGAGAATAAGTCTCCCAAATGAGTAGAAACTACCATTATGTAAGGCTAAGGGTGGTCTGAACTATTGTGCTGCTTTTCTGCACAATCTAAAGGAAGTTTTGGTGTCTATACCCAAAAGCAACTCAGTGTATGAAATAATTTAAAAGTTATAACATCGAATTTCCTAGTACAGTCATGGGGATGGGGTTTAGCTCATTTGGTAGAGTGCTGCCTTGTGCTCCCTGAGGCCCTGGGTTTGATCCCCAGGACCCCATAATGGGAGAAGGACATGGCAGCCCATTCCCAAAGCAATCCTGAAAACAATCAGCCACTGAAAACCCTATGAATAGCAGAGAAGCACTGACATAGTGCCAGGCAGGGAGCAGTGTCAGGAACTGTTTCCTTCTGTGTACACAGGGTCGCTATGAGTGGGAAACGACAACAATACAGTCATTTGGTTTGGGTTAGTATGCAAATAAGTTTATATCTCAGTACACAATAAATGTGTGTGGGGTTCTACTTAGATCTACTCCACAGAATACTTTTGACACCAAATGTATGGCTATTTTTCCTCACCCAAATAACCAATGCTCCAATTCTCTGGACTCTGGCTGGGTGTCCTACAACTTAATTAAATTCTAACATTAACTACCTGGAGACAGCATCAGATCCCACTAGGTAAGAGCTCTGTCCCAGAAAACTGGCCTGACTTCTGAGGTCAATCACAAACCCCAGGCCACTGGACCTTCTGACTGAGCAGGTATAAACTCAAGGAATCCTCTTGATCCTCCCACTAGCTCCCATCATTTGCTCACATGGCTCACACAAGTCCAGAAAATGCTTAACTGGCACTTAGTGGTTTATTATAAAGGATATTTAAAGGATTCAGAAGAACTGCCAGATGAAGAGATACATAGGGTGAAGTAAAAAAGGACTCTTGGTCAGGAGCTTCAGTGTGTGTGGGGGAATAGGGTGCATTGTGTCACCCACCAGGCATTTGGGGGATGTGTCATCCCCACAGAAGCTCTCTGAACCTCCCCATTCAAGGACTTTTAGGGAGGTTGCCTCATATAGAAATGATGATCGGTTATTAACTCAATCTCCAGCCACTTTCCTTTCCCACCCTCCCATGAAGATTGGCGGAAATGAATATTTTGTGTTTCTAATCAAGATTTGGTCTTTTGGGTGACTGTCTTCCATCTTGAAGCCATCCAAGAGGGTACCAATAGTCACTTCACTGGAAAAAAAGACTTCTTATCATTCAGGAAATTACAAGAGTTTAGGAGCTCTTTATCAGGAACTAGGCTCAAAGAAAACCATTCTGTGTAACAATGTACAGATGGGGAAACTGAGGCTGAGAACTGAAGTGAGTTATGGAGTTATGACTTTTTTGAGTGAAGGAAGCATTTACTTCAACATCCCAACCAGGCACAATCGTATACAGTAACAGGATCCTGTGGCTCTCAGCCAGACTATGCATTTTTAATTTGTTTTGTGCTCTAGGCAGCAAGTTGGCATTTCAATCTCACCCAGGTCCCTTTGGTTTCTCAAGGCTTACTATGGCTTGAATTTCTTTTTAAATACTGTATAAATTGTTTTCTTTGGTTCTATAGTAAATTCAGTATTTGGAAGAAAGTATTTTCCCATCTATTTAATTGAAAAAGTCCAGTACCTGTCCCAAAGGAGATTGGACTTCATCTTCAGTTAAAATCTCACGGAATGCTGCTTGCCTTTTAAGCATGTGAGTAACTTAGTTTCTCCATAAAACAGACAATTATATCATCCTATTCTTTTCCTCTGCTCCATCCCACTCTACTTAGCTCAAACTTGATATGATTTCATGCATAATAACCTAAGATTATCTGTGTTTAAATTAAAGCCAGAAAACACTCAAAAATGGATCTGTATAATCGTCATGAGAATATATAATAATAATATCAATATTGTGGTTATTATCATCATGACTTACTAAGTAAGAAAGTACCTCTGATATTCTGGGGGCACCCACCACGCCCCCTGTCTGTGATCAACAGCATACTGTAAGCTCAATAGCACCAATCTGAGTTATGAAATGTCATTTTATTTTCTAGCCCATGAATATGTAATTCCAACACAAATAATCTCAACTGGTATACCTATTTATTTTAGGAAATAGCATGGCAGGCTGCAATCCAAGGTTAATTATAACAAACAAATGACATATTGTTTAAAAGTAAGGTATATACCAGGAATCAGGATGGCTAAATTTTATACATCTCTATGTTAAGTCTTATATAACCTTTAATTTTGTTGTCACCATTTTATTATTTTTCACAAATCACCAGATGCCTCTCTAAGAGCTCCTGGTGAACTTTGAGAGGACAAAGTATATCTCAGTGGTAGAAGCTTTGAGATCAGGCCATCTGGGTTGAAATCCAGCTTCATCAAGTCTTAATCTTGACCCTGAGAAAATTATTGATCTAAATCTCAGTTTCCTTACCTATAAAACAGTATTGTGCATCTTATAAATTGCTGTTAGGTTTAAATAAAATAACACATGGAAAGCTCTAAGCTCCAAGCTTGGCAGAGAATAAGTCATAATACTTCAAAAATCCATACAGCAGCAACTTGTTCTGTTACAACAACATCTAATGTCAAAGACCAGGAAGGTTTGTAATGATATCAGTTCTCTTCTTTGGTCCATCAAAGGCCTGAGTCATCAAAGCATTTGTATTCTCACTAGGTAAAATCCACTAAGAAATGGTTTTAAGAGATTATCACCAAATGTGGCAGATTGTAAATAATAAATAAAACTTTCCTGCGGCTGCAAGGAAGTTCTTTTAACAATAGTTTTTTCTCTTTTTATCAAATACAGGCTTACCAAGCAATTTAGTTTTATAGGATATTTTATAGTTTTGAAATGGGTAGCACATTTGGGTATTTTGCAAGGTCCCGGAGTGGTAGAAATTGTACATAATTTTCTGAAGATAATAGTTTAAGATTGGCTCACATCAGAGTACTTTTCCAGACATCTTGCCAAACCTGAACTTTCTATAGAGATTTTGGTTGGAGGAAAATATGAAAATGGCAACACTTCAACTGTAAAGAACAATTGGTCTCTAGGCTCTTCTTTATTTTTTTGCTAATTTATTTATCTTTTTTTGTGATATTGGGGGATGAACCCAGGGCCTTGTGCTTGCATGCTTTGCAAGTGCTGTACCACTGAGCTGCATGCCCAACCCATTTTTTCACTTTTTTGAGACAAGGTCTTGCTAAATTATGCAGACTGCTTCTGGTCTCAAACTTGCAATCCTCTTGCTTCTGCCTTCTGAGTCACTGGAATTACAGGCCACTGTGCCCAGTCAGGCTTTTCTTTATTAATGTAGACACAAGAATATGAATCCGGGAACTTTTTTTCTTTAGTACTGAGGGAGCTGAGCCCAGGGCCTGCAAATACCTTGCAAGTGCTATACCACTGAGCTGAACCCCAGCACCCCTTTTAAATTTTGTATCTTGAGACAGGGTCTCACTCCATTGCACAGGCTGCCTCTGGCCTTGAACTTGTGATCCTTCTACCTCTACCTCCCAAGTCCCTGGGATTACATACATGTGCCACTGTGCCTGGCGAATATGGGAAATTTTATTGGACAAACTTGATGGTTAATTACCAATGGTATTCTAGAATGACAGTCTTAGGTAGGTATTTATTTATTTATTTATTTATTTATTATAAATGTAGAGGAAAAACACATTGTTGAAGAAAAAATGTGGAAGACATTTGCCCAGAAAGCAAAAATCTTAGGCCTATGTGGTTTGAGTTTGTAAACAAACCCAGACGGCTTTAGAATGCTTTTCTTGTCTATGCACCTGGTCAGGTCCCAATCACTCTTCAGCTCTCAGTTCCGTGTCATTGCTCAGAAGCTGTTCCAGAATATTCACCTCACTCCTCACAGAAGAGTTAGTTGCTGACATAATTCACTGTTAATGCACTGTTACTGTAACATTTAATTGCAACTTATTACAGTAATGTGTTTACCTCTTGGTCTCTCTGCCTAGATTGTAAGGCAATGAAGAAAAGAAACAAAGAGCTTGACATATTTTAGGTTCAATAAAGGTGGAAGGGATGGAGCTGAGTGCAAGGATAGGAGACAGGGAGAGAAGAGAGAGAAATCAGGAAAAGGGAAGAGCTCAATTAAATGATGAGTGGTTTCTGAGAAATGCTAAAGCCACCAATGGCTGCCATAATTTAAGGTTTCCACATGGGCAGCCTGCAGCCATACCACCGTGGTGTCTGATCCCGTCAGATCTCAGAAGCTAAGCAGGGTCAGGCTTGGTTAGTACTAGGATAGGAGACCTCCTACTATAGGCTGAAGGACCTGACAATCCACTCCCAAAAAACAATCAGCCATTGAAAACCCTATGAATAGCAGAGAAGCACTGACAACTATGAGTTGGATAGTGATTGAACAGCACCTAACGACAATAACACATGAGCAAGATAATAGAGATAGGGAGAGGAAAATGTCATGCTTTTGGTGACCTGGCAATATTAGTATTATATAGCCCTTCAACAAGTTGAAAACAGCATCACTTGTCCGGACAAATTTGGTTTCAGAAGAGAAACTTTCTATGGGTTCACTCTTCCAAAATAAACTGATATTTCATCACTGGAAATAGCTGAGACCCCCCCAATGATAACTATAAAATTTCTAATAAGTCAGGATATTTTTCTAATTTCCTACTGTAACGTTCTATATCATGTGCATCATTCATACAAAATGCAAATAGATATTGCTCTAAAAATAAATAGCTCAACTCACAAGAAAGTTAAAAAGGTAAGTGTGATCATAAATAAATTTCATTCTTTTTTTAAACATCACATCTGTAAATAAACAGCCTTTTCCTTCCTTCCCACCACCCCATCCCTGGGGTAGTTTTTCCCCTACAACTCCAAATTTTTAATGTGCATAGGGTCTGCCATTTAATCAGAATGGTGCCCTGCAGGATAAACTTTGTGATGTCCTGTGAGTCTTGACTCTGTCCTGGCTCTGTCGTGGTTTTACCCACACCCAACTTGCTCATCTCTGAACTTATTGGAAGATTTTCTTTTTCTTTTAGCATAGAAGTAAGAAATATTTTTAGAGGAAGGTTTTTTCAAAGATATCATATGTAATTTCACATTTTAAAAATGAATTGTTATAGTTGTTGATCAGTAAAGCATACAGATCTGTATTTACAGAGCTTACTTTTCTCTCCTGCTCCCTTCAGAGTTTAGCTGCGTAATTCACATCGTTCTTGCTCTGCTCTTCTAAGAAGATTAAAATGTTATTGTTGTTAGGTGCTGTAAAATTGTGTATGATTCATAACAACCCTCATAGGGTTTTCAATGGCTAATTGTTTAGGGAGTAGATTGCCATGTCCTTTTTCCCTTTCTGTGGTGCTGGGGATCCAACTCAGGGCCTCAGAGAGAGCAGAGCAGCACTCTACTGAGCTAAACCCCAGCCCCCAAGGAGATTAAATAGCCTACATCTCCTGTGGTTGACTGAGGGGATTTCTGTAAGGTGTTTGGAAATGGGAGCTATGTGGCACCACATCCAGGAAGGTAAGTCACCATAGGCTGCCTTTCCTCTGGAAAAGAGCTCCTCTCTCCAGAATAGAAGCCTCAGAGAGGTTCTGGGGTAGGGTGGCACTTATAGAGAAGTTGATAACTGCATCACATGTCTCCATTACTTTTCCCCTTTTATTTCAGTTGACACATGCTGGTCAGTTCCTGTGAACTGGCCTGTCTTGTCTGCTCATGTCTCACTACAGATCTCTAAGCAAACTGAGTCCTTTCCTACCTTTGCACTTGTAGAGATTATTACCTGTTATTGAGACACGGGGCACGATCCTCCTTGAACTTCTGCCCTTCCTCGGGGTGCATATGAAAGCCCTCCTCAGTCTTCCCAACTCACAAGTCTGGCAGATGGCCCTGTTTTCTGCCCCGGGGCTGTTGTTAGTATAGATTGGGTCTGCTCACCTGGCCAGGATTCTCAAGAGGGAGATTAGGCATTTGCCAAGACAGGTTTATCCAACCTCTGGACAAGCTAGGTAATTTTTAAACTTCCATAACTTAGCTTACTCACCACACCTACCTGGTTTAAATGTAAATAATGCATAAAACTCCAATAAAACTTATTTGTATCTTCAGGGGACACATTGTTTCCATTTCTTGGTACTCATTGTAAATGTTTAGTTGCCTTAATAATAGTACAGAACAATTTAAAAATAAAGAATAGAGTACTCATGAGACTATCAGCCAAACACAATGATTGCTGAGTTTTCTTTCAGTCGTTCTTAGAACATCTCTTTTCAATCCCTGTATCCCTGTGCTCACACCATACAGGACCAAGCTTCAGCACTCTATAACATGTAGCTATTATCATTAATTGAACTAATGAAAGATACATTTTTTAAAGCAAAACTTTTCACAGAATGTCTTTTTATGAGTTCCTTGGGGTTGAGAAGTATACAATTAAAATGCTTCCCCTATTGTGTTCTGAACCATGTGAATGAATCAGTCTGTTATGGGATGCAGAATCTGAGAGAGGCCGAAGTGCACATGCATTTTGCTGGCTCCCCACCCACCTGACTGATCTCCTTCCAGGTTTGGTATACCGTTCCTGGCTCTTGGGGTCCCCTGGCTCAAGATCTTTCATAGAATATTCTCCATTTTTCTAGCCATTTACAATGTCAGGCAGATCTGGTTTACATGTCCATTTCCCTCAATATCTTGCTTGAAAATATAATTTTTCAAGGTCTAGCCTAGCATCTGCTACTAAGGACAAAGAAATCCAGGGACCTAGTAGAGCATGCCTGCAGCTGTAGCCCTGTGGCATCCGATCCCATCAGATCTCAGAAGCTAAGCAGGGTCGGGCCTGGTTAGTACCTGGATGGGAGACCGCCTGGGAACACCAGAAGCTGTAGGCTTGGGAGAAGGACCTGGCAACCCACTCCCAAAAATCAATCTGCCATTGAAAACCCTATGAACAGCAGAGAAGCACTGACAATAGTGTTTCCCCTGTTGTACAGAGGGTCGCTATGAGT
>VMDO01028947.1:0-23253 GCA_007922755.1 Pedetes capensis
TTTTTTTTTTTTTTTTTTTTTTTTTTTTTTTTTTTTTTTTTTTTTTTTTTTTTTTTTTTTTTTTTTTTTTTTTTTTTTTTTTTACTTTTTTGAGACAGGGTCTCACTTAATTACTCAGACTGTCTCTGGTCTAGAACTTGCGATCCTCCTGCCTCTGCTTCCCAGGTCGCTCAAATTACAGACATGCATCACTGTGCCCAGCTCTGTAGCAGTTATTTTCTGTTAGAGCCATTATGCATGATTTGATTCCTACCCATATATGCATAATTTATCTTCATGCTTCAAACCCAAATTATAACCAATCTTGTGTGTGACAATATGTCTGAAGCTGTACACATCCTGTCCTATAAGACAGTCAACTCCACAGTTAACAGATGGATGACATACAGTTCCAATATAGGCTAAGCCAAGATATATGCCAACATAATGGTGTACAAAAAGACATGGAATATCATTTTGTATATGAGAATTAAGGCTGATACTCTTCCAATAGCAAAACTCATTAAGGAGATTCTTTATATTATGCACTGCCACTGGGTTTCCTTCATTCCAGATCTCACGTCCAAGTAAAGTCACATCAAGGTGCAGTAAAAAAGAGAGACAATTTATTTCATTGACAATGGTGAATATTTCCTCTACCACATTTGAAGAATTACTTCTGTGATAAAGGAATCATTCATGGTCTACAAACAATGCTTGTTTAATGAACCATTGGTGAGCCCAACAGGATGATAGCTACTCTGCATCAGAATATAATTATCACTGTCTTGAAGCTTCAGTTGTTGTGCTATTTCTCATGTACAAATACAAAATTATTTCTTTTTTTAATGAAAGCATAGCAGCATATATTTTTGAAAATGAGAAATCTGATAGTAATATGTCTGGGTTAAAATACTAATTTGTTGCTTTCTTCTTGATTGAAATGTTAATCAAACTCAATAATATGCACATATTATGTTAATGCCTGCAGCCTTAGCACTGTGGCATCGGATGCTGTCAGATCTTGGAAGCTAAGCAGGGTTGGCACTTGCATGGGAGACCGACTGGGAACACCAAATACTGTAGGCTTGGGAGAAGCACCCGGCAACCCACTCCCCAAAAAATCAGTCAGCCATTGAAAACCCTATGAATAGCAAAGGAGCACTGATAATAGTGTTTCACCTGTTGTACGTAGGGTCTCTACAAGTCTGACACTGACTCAATGGCATATAACAACAAACAACATTATGGTAATAGCTTGAAAAAATTAAGTATGGTACAGACCTGTTAAGTTAATGGTCTGGATGGTAAATTTACACAGAATGGCTGGTATGAACATACACTTCAAGAATCTGTAAACTTTCATTGACTATTTTACATACAACATTTCTACTTTTACTGGCCCAATGAAAGTATTCTCAGGGTTCATGTGATCACTGATATAAGGAAATCATGAAAGTACTGAGAACAAGAAGTACTAGACTGAGGACAAACACAACTGAGCAAAGTGAAATTTGCTAAAAGTGATCCAAAACACTCTCATCAAACACCCTATTCCACTGTAGGGAATACACACATGAAAGACACCAGATTCAATACCTCTCATCTCCTGGACTCAGAACCCATTTCACCTTAATTTTTCGTTATCTTGACCCTAGGTTCTTTGACCACTTCTCTCTAAAACCATTTTCCTGTTGTTACCCAAAAGGTTGGAATCCTTTGGCTATACAGGAATAGAAATCATGAGTAGCCAGAGAACAGCTCCACTAGGGTTGGCAGTCCTGGGCCCTTAAGCTCCCAAGGACTGTGGCCTGGACTGGGAGACCTATAACTCACAGCTCCAAGTCATGAGAGCTAGAGGCTTATGGCTCCAAGCTTCAGAACCAGAGATGTGTGGCTCTAGATACTTATGTTAGAGGATTATTGCTCTGGACCTTAAACAGACCTTGACTGTGTAAACCTCAGTTTCCACTAGTGGTGAGCAGAAGAAGCAGGTAGCATTATGTGGTGGCAGCCAGTGTTACATTTCCTGAATGAGACTTGGGTGTTGAGACCCGAGTTCCTATTGAAACTAGTGTTACAGGTCTTTGGTCCAGACTCTCAGACATTTAATCTTGGAAGTTCCCTGGAACTCTTCCAGTAATCAGGGCCCACATTTCCCTCTCTACCCTTCTCTGTACTTCTTCCAACTCTCATTGTCTTTGCTGCCTCTGCTCCCAGTTGTTTCTGCCCTCTCCCACTCTCTGGAACTCCTTGGCTACTCTGTCACCACTAACATTACTGCTGCTACCAGTACTCTCACTATTCTAGGGTCTAGGAAGAAGGACATGGCAGTCCACTCCTGAAACAATTGTTGTTAGGTGCCATTGAGTTGTGTTCATCTCATAGCGACCCTCATAGGGTTTTCAATGTCTGTTTCAGGATTGTTTCCAGAGTGGATTGCCATGTCCTTCTCCCATTTTTGTGGTGCTGGGAATCGAACCCAGGACCTCAGAGACTGCAGAGCAGCACTCTACCAACTGAGTTAAATCCCCCTGAAACAATTATCCATTGAAAATTCTGAATAGTACAGAAGCACAATCAAATATAGTGCTAGAAAATAAGCCCCTCAGGCTGGAAGACATTCAAGAAAGAACTAGGGAAGAACTGCCTCCTCAAAGTAGAGTTGACCTTAATGACAGGAATGGAGTAAAGTCAGTAGGAACTCCTTTTGCTGATGTTGCACAATTCAAAATGAGAAGAATTAGAGTGACTGTAACAATGAGCTCAAACATAAAAAGATCTTGTCCACAGAACAGTGTTGAGTAGTGTTTCATTCTGTTGTACATAGGGTTGCTATGATAAAGAGAAAAGACTGAGGTTGTCCAGGATTTTGTTTTACTTGGTTCTACAATCAACACCATGAAAGCAGCAGTCAAGAAATCATAAGACATACTCCACTTGGAAAAACTGTTGCAAAAGATCTCTTTAAAATGTTGAAAAGTAAAGATGTCACATTGCGGATGAAGGTCTACCTGACTCATGCCATGGTATTTTCAGTTGCATCATATGGTTGTGAAAGCTGGACACTGAACAAGGGAGACAGGAGAAGAATTGATGCTTTTGAATTATAGTGCTAGAGACAAATATTGTATATGCCATGAACTGCCAAAAGAACCAACAGATCTGTCCAAGAGGAAGTGAAACCAGAGTGCTCCTTGGAAGCAAGGATAGCTAGACTGCATCTTATGTATTTTGGACATGTTGTCAGGTGGGACCAATCCCTGAAGAAGGACATCATGTTTGGGAGAGAGGCAAGTCAACACAAAAATGAAGACCCTCAACTAGATGGATTGAAACAGTTGCTGCAACAATGGGCTTTAAAAACGATCTTGTGCATGGCACACTGTTGGAGGAGTGTTTTGTTGTGTTGTCCATAGGGTCACTACAAGTCAGACCTGACTCCACAGCACCTCACCACAACAAGAAGATGATCCCCCATCATAGGTTCAGAATGTTAGGAGATTGAGGGAAATAAAGGCTTGCTGCCCAGGGCCACCATGAGTATCTATTCTCTGAATGCCAACGCAGGCTCTTTGATTGCCCTAGTCTTAGATGCATAGTCCCAATTGTGGCAAGACTTATCACTCCAGAAAGTGCAATTAGAAAATCTCGGGAGTGTCCTTGTAGTGTTATGTGGGTGGGCATGCATAATTTAAGAACTGTGAGCACATAAATTCCCCCATTATGATTTTCAAAGGATTGACAGAAAGGGGCCCATGTAGGAACTTGTCACATGGGTGGATCCACTACATTGAGCTTTAGTGAGGGCAGTGCCTACAGGAGCCACAGGAGCAGGACCACCCTCAGACCTCAGCACTGTAGACCACTCAGTATGTATGACAACTTTGGGAGGGCTGCAGGCACAAGAATCCAACCAGGGGTAGCTCAACTCAGCAAACCATGGGGACAGTGCTCTCAAAGACTATATATTCCAATCCCCAAGTGATTAATATGCACTGGGACCCCAGTGTGCATAGGAAATATGACATGGAGCCAAAGAGATTCTTTTCCAACTTTTGGACCCAATATTTTTCTTGGTTGTGTTTGGACTTTCTTGGGGCAATTGATCCATTCTTGTTTTCCTATTTCTGCCCTTCAGTACAGGAATAGCAGTCCCATGCTTATATCACCTTTGTGTTTTGGCAGTAGATAACTTGTGTAATTTCACAGACTCATGATCAGAGTGAATTTACTCCAGAATGAATAATTCCTGGAGTATCATATCTGACTCAGATGAGACTCCAGACTTCAGACTTTTGAATTGATGCTGGAATAAATTAAGACATTTGTTATTGTAGTTGTTATTGTTAGGTGCCATGGAGTCAGGTCTGACTCATAGCGACCCTCATAGGATTTTCAATGGCTGATTGTATAGGGAGTGGATTGTATTTGGGAGTGGATTGCCACATCCTTCTCCTGTTTAAGACATTTGGGTCTATTGAAATGAGACCACCTCATTGAGAAAGACATGAGTTTAGGGGTTAATGCTATGGATTGAATGTCACCTCAAAAGCCCATGTCCAAAGAAAAGGTTTTGGGAGGCAGGAGCTTTAAAAGGTATTTAGGTTGCAAGGGCTCCACCCTTAGATATTTTAAGGGCCTTTTCATGGGAATGGAGCAGTTGACTCAGGATTGTTTTTCCTCTAAAAGCAGGTTTGCTTTCTATCTCTTATACACCTTCTCTTGCATTTCCAACTTCTGCCATGGGATGTTGCCCCACAAAGGCCCTCAACAGATGTGACCCTTTAATCTTGGACTCTCAGGCCCCCAGAACTATGAACAATGAGTTTATTTTCTTTGTAAATTGCCCAGTCTGCAGTTTTTTGCTATAACAGGAGAAAACTGACCAAGACACATGCTAAGAGAAAAAAAATGACCTATTATTATAGAAACCAGAAAGAAAAGTAGAACTGGTGTTCAAAATAATTCACACAGTGGACTCAGAGTATACGCAAAATCGACAGGATTAATACAACTTAATATAGGAGAAAATGTACAAAGCATAAGCAGTAGTATAGAATACACTTAGGGAATTAGACATTAACTAACTGATATTTTGCCTGTAGCAATATCACTGTGATGTCCCATCCCATCAGATCTTGGAAACTAAGCAGGGTCAGACCTGGTTAATACTTGGATGAGAGAATGCCTGGGAACACCAGGTGCTGTAGGCTTGGGAGAAGGACCCAGCAACCCACTCCCCCAAAACAATCAGCCATTGAAAACCCTACGAATAGCAGAGAAGCACGACAATAGTGCTTATCTGTTGTACATAGGCTGGCTATGAGTTGGACACTGACTGCCTGGACCCTAGTAACAACAACAACAACAACAACAACAACAATTGATATTTTACAATTAGACTTTATAAAATGTAGTAAGAACTCAACAGAAAGGCTGAAGTGTTGATTTTATAAATCTGGAATCAGAATTACTTAACTGAAAGGAAGGACCATGAAAACATCCACACACAAAGAAAAGAAAGCATAAAAAGAAGAAGCTATGAGGTATAAGAAATACAAAAAGTTGTAACATCCCTAATATTGGTGTCCTAGAAAAAGCAAAAAAGTAGAGTTGACTAGAAGTTATGGCCACATAGCTGTCTCCAGTAGTTTTTCAAATGGAGGAAAAATTCCATCATTTAAAATCCTGTGCTTCAGCCAGGTGTGGTAGAGCACACCTCTAATCCCAATGATATGGGAAGTGGAGACGGGGGGATTGCAAATTTGAGGCCAGAGACAACCTCTGTAAGTTAGTGAGACTCTGCCACAAAATAAAATAAAAAATGAGCTGTGGGTGGAGCCCACTTGTAGAACACTTGCAAAATATGCACGAGGTCTTGGGTTTAACCTCCAAGTACTGCAAAAGGAAAAAAAAAAGAAAAAGAAAGAAAGAAAGAGAAAAAAGAAAGAAAGAGGAAGAGAAAGAGAGAGGGTGAAAAAGAAAGAAAATCTTGTAGTTCATCCTGAATGCCATATTTCTCAGAGGCAGTTATATTTTTCTTATCGTATTCCTTGCTTTTCATCAGATTATATCCTAATTCTCTGTCTTTAAGTTAGCCTATACTTTTTTCTTCTTCAAGTTGTCTACTGATGCCCTCCATGAATTGTGTGTGTGTGTGTGTGTGTGTGTGTGTGTGTGTGTGTGTGTGATTATATTCTCACTGCAGGAGTTTCCATTTGGTACTTTAATATATTATCTCTTTATTGATATTCAAAGTACTTTTTGTATAGCCTCTTTTGAAAGAAGTTGTACCTAATCCCCTTGATCCAGTGAGGAATTCATCTATTCATTCTAAGTATTTGTTGTGAAATTAGTGTTTTCTACATATATGAACATGCTACCTGCAATATGCATGGTTTAATTTTTATTTCTTGTCCAATTGGGCAGGCAAAGACTTCTAGAACTGTGGTTAAGTAGAAGTGAGGAAAGTAGAGATCCTTGTGTTATTCCTGATCTCACAGGAAAAGATTCAGTTTTACATGGTTTACCATGACTATGACATTAGCTGTGAACTTTTTGTACCTGGCTTTTATGGTGTTGTGGTAAATTTCTTCTATATAGCATGGCTCCTTTTATTTCTTGATTGCTGCTTCTGACCATGTTGATTGTAGAAACAAGAAAAATCTTGGACAAGCTCAATCTTTTGTCCATTTATCATGAAGTTGTATAGTGACCCATTTGTAAGAATTTTTGTTTTCTTGATGCTGTGGCACAATCATTACCAAAGGCTGTTCTTGGATCTTCATCAGTAAAAGTTTCAAATCATCTTCACGTTCAGCAATCAAAGTTGTGTCATCTGCATAGTGCAAGTTGTTAATGAGTCTTCCTCCAATCCTGATGCCATGTTCTTCATAAAGTCCAGCTTCTCAGAGTTTTTGCTCAGCATAGAGATTGAAGAGTTATGGTGAAAGGATATACCCTGAAGCATATCTTTCTTGATTTTAAACCAAGTAGTATTTCCTTGTCCTGTTCAAACAACTGCCTCCTGGTCCATGTACAGACTCCTCATGAGTACCATCAAGTGTTCTGATGTTCCCATTCTTTGCAATGTTATCCATAATTTGTTGTTATCCACAGAGTTAAATGCCTTTGCATAGTCAATAAAACAGGCAGACATCTTTTTGGTATTTTCTGCTTTCAGCCAATATCCATCTGATGTCAACAATAATGTCCCTACTTCCATGCCCTCTTCTAATCTGGCTTGACTTTCTGGCCATTCCCTGTCAATATACTGCTATAGTCACTTTTGAATGATCTTTGCAAAAATTTACTTGTGTGTGATACTAATGATTTAGCTCCAAAATTTTCATATTTGGTTGGATCCCCTTTCTTCAGAGTAGGCACAAATATGGATCTCTCCCAGTCAGTTGGCCTGGTAACTGTTTTCCAAATTTCTTGGCATAAACAAGTGAGCACCCCCAATGCTGCATCTGTTTGTTGAGAGATCTTAATTGGTATTCTATCAATTCCTGGAGTCTTGTGTTTCATGAGTGCCTGCAAGGCAGCTTCCACTTCTTCCTTCAATATCATTGGTTCCTGTTCATTTGCAACTTTTTGAAATGGTTGATCATCGACCAATTCCTTTTGGTATAATGACTCTGTGTAGGCCTTTCATCTTCTTTTGATGTTTTCTGCATCATTTAATATTTTCCCTGTAGAATCCTTCAGTATTACTACTTGATGCTTGAATTTTTTCTTCCATTCTTTAAAGTTGAGGAAAACAGAGTGTGTTCTTCCATTTTTGTTTTCTGTCTCCAGCTCTTTGCACATGTTATAATAATGTTTGGTTTTGTCTTCTTGAAATCTGTTTAGTTCTTTAGCTTTGTCATGTTTTCCTTTTACTTTAGCTACTCGATGTTCAAGGGCAAGTTTCAGAGTTGCTGTTGACATGTAACTTGTATCGTAAGGACAGCCTTTTCTCAAGTTTCCAATACCTTGTTCCTCATTCTCTTCTGAGACCTCATCAGAATGGCCAATAATCTCTAAGAAGTTCCAGACTGCCTCTAGTCTTCTTTTCTTCTGATTCCTCACATAATCAATCTGAATGCTGTTTTTAATCTATTCTTATAGATGCTTGCAGCCTCTGTTTCTGAATCTCAAAGCTGCTTCAATACTTTGTTATAGCAATAACTCACTCCTGGTACCATTTTTTCATCTCACTCTACTTTCTTCTGTTTTAAGAAATATCACATTCTGAGTAATGTACTGAAGAAATAAATTTATTGTTCAAAGTTCTGGATGCTGAGAACTCCAAGATAGAAGGGTTGCATGTCCTCAGGGCCTTCTTTGTGCATCATTCCACCATGGCAGATGGAAGAAGAAGAAAGGGTTGATGAGGAACAGGACTTTTTTTTCAATAACAGTGCCTCTCCTATAAAGACTAACCCACTGTTCTTTTAATGAACTTAATCCGTCATGACGCTCCAGCATAAATACCTTTCAGTTCTCTATCTCCCAATACCATTACACTGGCGATTAAATGTCAACATAAGTTTTGGAGTGTGCATTCAAAGCATAACAGTGTGCATAAAAATGTTATTTTATATTAGGCACATCATTGTATATAAAACCACCATGGAATCTCAGGAAGCTCAGCAGAAAGTCTTCCCTATTTACTCTATTAGAAAGATGCACTAAGAATATGATTACCCCAATCAATTTTGACTTAAATATATAGCAGATGAGTGATGGTTTATTAAACCTTCAATTAATTCTTCTATACTATATTATTCAGATATGGGCCTGAAGATTTCCAATTAGGAGTGTACATTATCCTATTTATTTAACATTGAAAGTTTATGGGGATCAATCTCCATCATAGAAAGGTTCAGTGTCTCACCCTTAAGCTTCTTTCCAAATACAAGTTGAAAATCAAGTAAGTGTCCACATGGAGAAACTGCATATGTACTTGAAATAAATGCTTTTCTATGTCTTCTTCTCATAATAGAACATAACTTATGAAAATATCATTTTAGAAATTTCAGATTTGCTCCACAACTTCCCATAGAGCCCTCAAATTTTGCAAGTTGTGGAAAAATGGTAAGGAATTGAAGGCCTCAAAATACCTAATTTGTGAATCTAGACCTGTGAAGCACAAAGATTTGAGTTTCTCTGTCTCTGAGCAGAGAGCCTCTCCTTTGACTGGGCCTAACCTCACCCTGAACTCATATGCAATAGAGGCAAGTATTCTACAGGAAAGGATCAATCAAGATCACCATACAACTTATTTCAGAATTATTTTTTATATGTGGGAATTAGTTCAAGTTTTCCTTGTGACTACAGCTGTTATTTCCTTTGAAATATGGGTTTTAAAGTTAAATTGGGATTTCATTTCCAGAGGAAACATGAATTGCTAATACTTATTACATCCAACATAGAATAGTAAGTATCTTCTTGACCATATTTATAAGCAAAGTTGCAAAGGACTTGTGCAGCAAGTGTTATTAATTTCTGCTTATAGATATAAAAGTAATTCTACCTATGTTTCAGTCATTTCCCCAGGATGGTAAAGGGCAATGGTGAAATCTTCTGATGTCTGACTTCTTCTGCACTCTCCATTTTACTAAGGCAAATTTCTGTATCGTTCAGAGTTCAGACACCACTACCCACTAGCTGCCAACTAGAATGTGTTGCTGCTACCACTTGGACCCTAGATCAAAGTATAGAGATTGAAGATAGTCAAATCCAAATATTGGAGTTGTTTCCATGGTTCAAGGACCTTAACCTCTCAGGAGTGAATACAGAAAACTAGGTCCTGAAATCTGTGGACTCAGAACTCTGGGGGTAAGTGGCTTGGTAGTTGTGCTGTGTCTCTGGGTAAAAATGCTGTCGCTTCAGGGAATCACTAAATATATCTAGTAATAATGTGCTTATGTCTGTCAGCTTATTGTGCTGTAGGGGCTTGCATGTTGCTGTGATGTTGAAAGCTATGCTATTGGTATTTCAGATACCATCAGGGCCACCCATTGTGGACACATTTCAGCTGAGCTTCTGGATGAAGACAGACTAGGGAGAAGGACCCAGCAGCCCGCTCCCAAACAGTTAGCCATTGAAAACTCTCTATATAGCAGAGAAGCACTGTCAAATATAGAGCTGGAGAATGAGCCCCCCAGGCTGGAAGGCATTCAAGAAACAACTGGGGAAGAGTTTCCTCCTCAAAGTAGTGTCGACCTTAATCACAGGAATGGAGTAAAGCCCCTGAGACTTCCATTCACTGAAGTGGCATGGTTCAAAATGAGAAAAAACATAGTGGTTGCAACAATGAGCTCAAACATAAAAAGACCATGGGCATGGCACAGTGTTGGGTAGTGTTTCATTCTGCTCTACTTAGACTTGCTCTGAGTCGGATGTAACTCACTGGCACCTAAGAACACCAATCTGCAGACTGGAAGTTATTACTGCTTCTAGATGGAGCAGACATAAGTCATTGCTAACGTGAACTTCATTGAGTAGCTTTACCAGGTTTCCAGACTCCCTCTGGAAAACTCCCTCAGGTAGATACTGCTAGGGAGGACTGGCAAAGAGGAAATGGGATTTGCTGGTTCTGTCTTTCCCTCTGACAAAACAGAGTAACAAATGGAAGGTGGTTTGGAATTGAGAGAAAACAAATGAAAGCGCACATACACATGCAGAATCAATGAATTGGGCTTTTTCTTACAAACCATAAATGGACTAATTCCATTAAACATGAACCAATAATTTGCTTAAAATAATGAAACAGGTGAATATTCTAGGACTTCCTATTATTTAATGGTAAATGTTTGTGGTCTAAAAACATTACATATCTCTGGGACTTTCTGTCAGGGGTTTCTACTACAGGCAGTAACATTTCCCTTATCAGGAAATTAAAAATTAATACATGAGAAATTTCATTAAGGATTGAGATTATTTTTTGAAATTATAAAATTTTGCATTTCTATCTCAGTTAAGTTTTGAGTACTGAGTACTTCTGTGTCAGGTGAAGTTTGAACATTGATCTCTCTTTTCCTCAGGTGAAGTGTAAACATCATGCTCTTCTTTCTCAGGTGATGTTTGTGCCTCTTCCATAATAAAATTAACAGCAAACAAACAAACTACAACACAACTGAAAAGGAATCAGAAAAATCAGTCTCAAGTAATTCCACCTGTAAACACTTTCTCCACTCTTTCTTCTGGGAGGTGGGCCACTGTCAATACTAACTCCATTGCGGTTCGTCAGGGAGTTAGGTGGCTCCCATCCTAAGTTGCAATGGCAGTGACGTTTACTGTTGAAATTCCACTCATATTGCAGATATTTGGAGAGCAAGCACTTGTCCAAAGTGACTTATGAACACACCTCCAGCACATGCACATGTGTTCTAGACCACATTTTGTGCCATCTTTCACCTCTCCATCATCAGGTATGGTCATACCCCAATGATAACTGGTACCCGAGCAAGTGATATCATTGATGTAACTCCAATGAACAGCAGAATGAGCTCTCAAAAAGGGAATTTCTGTCATGTTCTCACACTGAACTCTCCCACTGAGGATATCCAAGATATTACACTTATGAATGTGTTGTGAGTGATACCACAGTCCCCAATATGATCACCTCAAGTATTCACTTCCCCATAGCAACTCTAAGTTGCCCTCTTCGTTTCCTCACCAAATATTTCCCAACACTGTTCATCACAGTCACTGCATCTATTTTCACAGCAGTAGCTGTTGCTCATACAAGGCATCCCATCTTACACACATCTTTAGGGCACTCACGCAAAATCCCATTACACCATTCTGGAAGATCACATTCATTTTCCTTTTCTCTATACACTGTGTCTGATGGAATAAACTGGCAATCTTTGCAACAAAACCCTGAAGCACAATCAGCCCCAGGTTTCAGAGTGCTGCTGGTCAGACAACAAGGATTTTCATACACAATTTTAAGGATCCACAATCACACTCCTGTCTGTCTTCAACCACAGTTTCCACAGAACTGCCATGTGAAAAAGTTCAATGCTTTTGGTGCTTTGAACATTCAGTTCATAATGCAGAGATTTCCACCAAATAAGCATAACTTCAATTGATGAGTCTCCTGGAGCTATTGTCTATTGGAATCTTTATGTGTGGCTTCTTCCCATGTATACATAGGTTATCATCATGCTTCACACCCAAATTCTGACCAATCTAATGTGCCACAACATGTTCAATGCTATACATATCTTCTTCTATGGGATGAACAAGTCCATAATTAAAATATGGAACACATACTCTTGCACAACAGGTAAGCCAAGATATATTCCAAAATACCTCTGCACAAAGACATGTGCAATATCATTTTGTACACAACAATTAAGACTGACAGTCTTCTGTAAGCAAAATTCACTGAGGAGATCTTCAATATCATCCTAGCCATGAGGTTTTCTTCACTCCAGCTCTCTAGTCTCAGACCCATTGAAATCAACAGGGAATTCATTTCATTAATAATTATGAATATGTCCTGTACTACATTTGTGATATTACTTCTCTGATAAAGGAATTGATTATGGTCTATAACCACTGCCAATTCAAGAAACCATCTGAGTGTCCACCAGCCCTCATAGTCACTTTGCATCAGAGTAGCATTGTTACTCTCTTGAAGCTTCAGCTATCATGCTATTTCTTCTTCTGTTAATCCACATCTCATGGGGACCAACTGTATTTCCTTGCTGTCCATCTTATAAACCAGATGTTCCAATGTGGCAGAATAACTTTTGGGCTTGATTTCATGAAAAATATCATTTACCTATAGTGATCCTCAGAAGCCTCCAGAACAGATGCTGAGATCAACCAGGGAGTCTGGGTCCCCTTCCACATAACCCATGATAATAGCAATCATTTTAGATAAAAGATTGGTCTTCATGGAGAGCACACTGGTCTATGTAGGAGATCACAGAAAGCTGTCTAGATCTCACACATTTCTTTGCTGTCATGTAGGCAGTGTGTCTCTGTCCCTCAGAGTTCAGGCTATAGGAGAGTCAGCCTGTGGGCCTCATGCCTTTCTGTGTGCCAGTCATCCTAAAGAGTATCACTACTTCTAGTGAGCTGTGGTATTTGGCACTTGCAGTCTAGAGCCATCCAGAGGGAGACCTGCAGGAGAGTAATCCTCACATGCACCAGGGCCTCACCCACAGCCATCACTGGGGTATGAGAGAGCAAAGGAGGGGCAGCAGGAGGCTCTGCTGGTTTCCCTCCTCCCTTTGTCTTGGTTGTTCCCAGCCCTGATAGTTAATGATTTGTCTTCTGGCAGAGTCAGTCCTTGAAAGCAACAGAACAAAAAGAACAAATAAAAGGAGTATAGATATATGGGTGGGTAAATTATGAGCTGGCAGGGTGGAGAAGAAGGAGCAGGGTATGTATTATAATAGATGAGCATTTGGCCCAAGATATAGATTGCATTGAATGTGCTTTTTAAGTTTCACAAAGCTGCGTGAGACTGTGGGTGTGTAGAAGAATGACTATTGGCCATGGGTTGATAACTCGTGAACCTAGAAGGATACATGGATTAGTTATATTATTCTCTAAATATATGTACATGTGAGAATATTTCCACAATAATTATTTCAAACAAAGGAGTGTTAATGGAAAGATATTAATGTGTCTTGTTTGGGTGAGGCAATCTTGATTTATAATATTGATGTGGAATAAATATTAACAATACTTCTTTTCCACTTTAAATGATAAATATTTAGTCATTTTGTTAGGAGTGCTATGAATAAAGCTCTCACATTCATTATTTTTTCCATGCCCTTAATATGTATTTCCATTCAGTAGATAATGTCTTGTCCTGTCTTCAAACCTGTTAAATACCAAAGTATCAAAACATCAATTGTCCTGCAAAAGTATTAGAATGTACTATAATCGGTACCTTTGCTCCACACAACAAACATGAGTGGAATATGAAGTGGCAGTACCTTGAGTAAAGAAAAACAATAGTTTTAAAAAGCTGCTGGCTATATAATACAAAAAGGAAATCAAACTAACTGGGAATGTGGAAGTTTTTCTTTCCATGTTTTCCCACTTTGCAAGTTCCCATTACTTTAACTGCCATCCCTATAGTAAAGTCCCAGACACTATCAATTAAGCCACTACCAGCCAAAATGCTCAACTCAATGTCGACTAATGCTTTTCCCACCTTTTGTCACTTCTGCAACTGTGAATACTGCTATAAATACTGCTGGGAAAATTAATCAGAGAGTCTACTGGGAAGATTGAGTAACAGGGACAAATGCAGAAAATTAGGATAACATAAGCTAATTGCTTAGCTTAAAGTCTGAAGTCATGAGTAGATATTTATTTCAAACACTCCCAAGCTTTTAATAATGGTCCTCTGTTACCCAAATTGTTCCTAATTTTTTGATCTTCTACATCTCAATAGGCTGGGGTTTAGCTCAGTTGGTGGAGTGCCCTGGGTTCAATCCCCAGCATCACAAAATATGAAAAGGACCTGGAAGCCCATTCTTGAAACAATCCTGAAAACAATCACTCATCAAAAACCCTATGAACAGCAGAGAATCACTGACACAATGCCTGGTATGGCACAGTGTTGGGGAGTGTTTCATTCCATTTTATATGGGGCCATATTTTCTCTACAATATATAGGACCTTCAGCTGATCATTGACACCGTTTTTGCTTGTTTGTTTGTTTATTTTAAAGTTGTTATTGTTACTGAATTTCAGTCATGGTGTTTTAAGCTATAAAATCAAGAATTCTGTATTTAATGCTTGCACAATGCAGGGTCGGATATTTTCCTTGGTCATTGTTTTTTCATTCCACATAGATGGCAGGAGACTTGTTTGAGGCTGCTGATTATCCTCATCATTACGGTGACAAAGAGTGCCTTCATTGCTTGGGAAAAGTAATCAAGTAAAATAAACAGGAGACTTCATACTGCAGAAAATGCCAGGAGCCCATAGGAGAAAGCAACATCAGCAAAGGGTGCTGTCCTAACAACTTTGTACCTGCTAAATCATTTAATCCTCATAACAAATTATTACTCATATTTCCCCAATGAGAAAACTAAGAAAGAGAAGTTATAAAACTTGACCAAGTTTGTATAACTACTAAGTGGCAGATCCAAAATTAAAATGCAGGACTAGAGCACCAGGTGGGGTGGCACACACTTATAATTCCAGCGGCTAAGGAAGCAGTGGTGGGAGGATCTCAAGTTTGAGAACAGAGGCAGTCTGCATAACTTAGAAAGATTCGGTCTCAAAAAGTTAAAAAAAAAAATGGGCTGGGGGTGCAGCTTAGTGGTCCAGCACTTGCAAAGCATGCAGGCACAAGGCCCTGTGTTCAACCCCCAACACTGGGAAAAGAAAAGAAAAAAGTGGGGCTGGAATGTAGCTTGGTGGCAGAGTGCATGTTTAGCATGTGTGAGACCCTAGGTTCAATCCCCAGCATCAAAAAAACAAAAACACCTTTTTAAAGTTACTTAAAATAAAAAATAATTTTTAAAAAAGAGAAATCTTTGATCTTCTCAAGGTTCTGAATAAAATTATGACATGCTAATTTGCTGCCAATGTCTGTCCTGATATATATTTGGTTATTATTATAGATTATTCATATTTTGTGATGGAAAAGGATTATTTATTGATGACATAATACTTTTGAGAATGAACTTAAACCCATTAGAATTTATTCCTAAAACCTAATCCTAAAAACAAGTCATAGAAAACAAACTTGATAGAATATTTGAGCCACACTGTCTTTGCACTCTTTATCTTATTTTATACAATGATTCCAGAGGTTTGAGTGTTTGAGAAAATACATTTTTATTCACAAAGTGTTTTATAGCCATAATAGTACAGATACCACAAAGTTGACTGTCCTATATCATCTTTTAACATTCTGTTTTCTTCACCCCACGATGTTATCAAATTCATCAATTTCTATAGCCAAATTACCACCTAGCCCTCACACTTTTAGAGTCTAGTTCAATGTTCTCAAACTCTGAGTAACAACACAGTAAAAATAGTTTAGAGTCTTCCAACCAAATAGAGGAAAACACTATATAATAAAGGGTATAGTTATTCCCAAGATCTGAAAAATTAGCAAAGACTCATGATATGTGTTTATGTTCACATACTAATTATTTGTGCTTCTATCCAATAGAGTTACACTTTTGAATGAGTTACCAAAAAATGAAGTGATGATTCTCATGATCCTTTCTAATGATATCCCACTTCATGATTCATTTGTAACATACATCTCATGAACAAAGATTTTTACTTGAGATCTCACATAACAGGAAGAACTGTAAATCTCCTCCCTTGATTTTCTCTCATTGGAAGAAGTTATAAATACAATTGCCTAGCAATAAGTGCCTCTCAGTTTATAGTCTGAGACATGTGTAAGTTTCCTCCCCATTGTACCTCCATCATCTCGATCCAACTTTCTTTTTACTTAATCCTCAATATGAGAAAATATGACTTTGTGCGCGCGTGTGTGTGTGTGTGTGTGTGTGTGCGTGTTACTGGGGGTTGAACCCAGGGCCTTGGGCTTGCATACTCTGCAAGTGCTGGACCACTGAGCGGTACCCTCAGCCCATTTTTTTACTTTTTGAGACAGGGTCTTGCTAAATTATGCAGACTGCCACTGGTCTTGAACTTGCTATCCTCCTGCCTCCGCCTCCAAGGCCGCTGGGATTACAGGCATGCACCACCACACCCGGCAAAATATGACTTCTTTACCTTCATTTTCTGTGCTCTGATAACTATGCAATATGACCAAAACTCATTTCCTTAATCCCATTCCATATATTTCTCACTATACAACATGACAATTTTCCCTTCTGTACTTGTGTTCAAACTTTTACCAAGTCCCAGTAATTTCCTCAACACTGAACCATATTATGAAATATTTGAAGTAGTTCAAGTTCTAGGAAAAAAATTTCAAAACTCTTTAAAATATTCTCTACTGAATCCAGATATCAGTAATCATTTGCATTTTTCTGCTCCTAAGGTCAAAAAATGGGCTGGGATTTAGCTCAGTTGGTAGAGCGCTGCGCTGCAGTCTCTGAGGTCCTGAGTTCAATTCCCAGCACTGCAAAAATGGGAGAAGGGCCTGGCAATCCACTCCCAAGGCAATCCTGAAACAGTCAGCCATTGAAAACCCTATGAAGGTCGCTATGAGTTGGCTACCGACTCCACAGCACCTAACAACAACAACAAGGTCAAAAAATAACTCAGAGACATTTCATATTTGCATATAAATATGATTTATCTGTTATGGAAAAGCATTGCCTGTAAGAATAGGTGGGCTGGGATTTAGCTCAGTTGGTAGAGCACTGCTCTGCAGTCTCTGAGGTCCCGAGTTCGATTCCCAGCACCACCAAAATGGGAGAAGGACTTGGCAATCCACTCCCAAAGCAATCCCGAAACAACCAGCCATTGAAAGCCCTAATAAAAGGGTCACTATGAGTCGGACACAACTCGAGGGCACCTAACAACAACAATAAGAATAGGCAAAAAATAGAACTTAGAAGAGACAGATGAATGGAAAAATAGTATAGGAATACATTTCATAGGTAAATTGTCTGTTTTAAAATGTCTATTTGGAAGACTTCATTAAGCAAGTTGTCTGGATTAAACCAACAAAACAAAACTAGTACATATTATTCTTGATAGTTTACTTGTAGGATATGGAGTGGGTTACTAATATGTACAAGTTTGATATCTGCCAATGTCTTTACTTTGTGCATCCACCTTAATAGGTCCCATCCTGTGCCTCATTCCTCAGTGGGATCTCATGTCTTCTTTCCAGATTTCATCAAAATTTCTTAAAAGATCAAAGATGACTTGATGTTTTTAGTCTCTGTATTTATTGTCTAGAACTTACATGACAAGTAACACAAAATAAGTGGCCTAAACAATATAAATCTATTGTGTAACAATTTTGGAGGCTAAAAGTCCAACATCCCAGTGTCCTCATGGACATATTTCCTCTCAAGTTGCCAAGGGATGATTTACTTCAGGATTCTCTCCAGATGTAGTAGTCCCCTGCTGTGGCAGTATAATTCTAATCTTTACCTCCTTTTCTCTGAGATCACTATATTCCCCTTTTATAGGAACATCTACTAATGTCAGATGATATATGCGCTAAGTCAGAAACTGTCACAAGGAAAGAAGGAAAGTCATTATATACAGCAAAATGCTCAATTCATTGGAAAGACACATAACAATTATAAAAATTTAGGTACCCAATATCAGAGCACATAAATATGTGAAATAATCATTGACACATCCAAAAGGAGAAATAGACAGGAATAAAATAATAGTAAAAAACTTCAATATCTATCTTCAATAGTAGGTATAACATCCAGATGAAAAGTTAATAAGTTAGTAAGAATAAGTAAACCTAACAGACATGTAAAGAACATGCCTCCCCCACAGCAGTAGAAAACACATTTCTTTCAAGCATGCAAAGGACAGTTTTTCAGGACTGATCATTTGATACATCACAGAAAAAAATCATATTAACTCTCAGAAGATTGGAATTATATCAAGTGTCTCTTCACAAACATGTAGTGATTACACAACACTTTCTTGAACAACCAATGAGTCAGGTGAGATCAAAGGGAAATTTAAAAAATATCTTGATTCAAGCAAAATTTGAAGGAGAACATTCTAAAACTTTTGGGATCCAGTGAAAGAGAAATAAAAGGGCTCTGTATAGTAATTGCACTCAAGGAATTAGAAAAATAGGAACAAACTACACCTAAAGTTAGCAGAAGGAAAGAAATCACAAAGATTAGAGTAGGAAAAAAATAGAGAATGAACAAACAGAAAAATAATATGAGTTTGTTTTTGCAAAAATGCAAAAAGAATCAACAAATCTTTAGCTAAACTAAGACAAAAAGTACAAACACTCAAAATCATAAATGAAAGAGAAGACATTAAAATAGATGCTTCTAATATCAAATGATTGTAAAATAGTCTATTTTGTTTATTTTCTGTAGTACTTGGAGGTTGAACCCAGGGTCTTGCGCATACTTTGTAAGTGCTCAACCATTGGGCTGCACCCCCAGCCCCTTTTCTATTTATTATCTTGAGACAGCATCACTTTAAGTTTTGAAGGTTTCCTCTGGCCTCAAATCTGTGAGCCTCCTGAATCCATTTTCTGAGTTGCTGGGATAACAGTCAACTTCTGGTATCAATTTTTTTATCTTTCCTTGTTTTGAGTGTTTATAACAGAATTCTACCTTCTGGATAATCTGTAGAATAAAGAAATTTATTGTTCACAGGTGGAAGCTGGGAACTCCAAGATTTAGGGATTATATCTGGTTATGGCATTCCTGGAATATCATTCCATTGTAGTAGTTAGACAGTCAGGTAGGGCACATGAGAGGGAGGGAAATTGCTTCATAACAAAAGTATTCTGTGATATCCCACCCACTCCCATTATAATGGCCTTAATCTGTCTGAAGAGTTTGCCTAAACACCATTTCAAGGCCCCACTTCAGATAGTGTTATGTTGGCAATGAAATTTAAATATGATTTTTGAAGGTGACATTCAAACCATAATAATATATGTTGTTATTGTTGTTGTTAGGTGCCTTCAAGTCGGTATCTGACTCATAGAGACCCTCATAGGGTTTTCAATGGTTGACTGTTACGGGATTGCCTAGGGAGTGGATTGCCAGGTTCTTCTCCCATTTTTGCGGTGCTGGGAATTGAACTCAGGACCTCAGAGACTGCAGCACAGCGCTCTACCAACTGAGCTAAATACCAGCCCATAATAGTATATAGGAGTACTTTATTGCATTTAGGTAATTGGGTATAAATTGAAGCATATCATCTGTATGTGGACCACTAGAGATTCTTCCCTATTTCCATTGTTAGGAGACACAAGAAAGGACTGTTATCCAAATCAATCATAGATATGAGAGTCTTGGGAACTCTTGGACTTACACTCTTTTTCTTATAATATATTGCCAAGATATTCATTGGGAGTATATATAGCTGTATTTCCTCAGATATTAAAGTTTATGAGTATTAATGTCTGTTATGGTTAATCATGGTTTTCAACTTGATTGGAGTGAAGCCTTGAAGATTAGTAAAAACATACAAATAGTGTGTTTTTGAGAGTATTTTCATGAATGCCTTGATCTAATCAATAGTTTAATACATGGATGGGTTTAACATGTGGATAGACTATTGGAGCTGGTGGAACTTGAAAGGATGGCACCTAGTTGGAGGAAGTAGGCCACTTGGGACAAGTCCTGGGAACTATGTCTTATCTTAGGTTCATTCCTGATTCTCTTTCACTATGCTTCCTGGTAACTATGAGGTGAGGAGCCTCTGCCACAAGCTCCCACCACATGATATTCTGCTTGTCCTCAGGCCCAGAGAATGAGCCTGGACTGAAACTTCTGAATTTTTTAGCCAAGAGAAATCTTTCTTTATTAAGATTGTTTATCTCAGGTATTTGTTGCAGAGATGAAAATCTAACCAATGCAGAAAATTGATATGGAGAAGCAGGGTCATTGCTGGGACTGTGTGGCAATGGTTCAGCAGTCTTTGGTACTGAATTGTGAGAGGACTTTTAAAATGTCTGGAGTAGCTGGCAAAAAGAGAAAACCTAGACAAATCTAGAATCCTCTAATCCAAGATTAACAGGGAATTTTGGTGGGAGTTCAGAAAAATCGACTGGAACGTGGAGAGTAAAAATTATGTCTATGAGTTTTTATTTACTTATTTGAAACCTCCAAATAGGAAGGAGGACTCTATTGGAAATTGGACTAAAGACCATACATGTTACATTCTGGCAAAGCATTGTGTACATTTTGTCTGTGCCCCAAGACTTTGTGAGAAGTTGATCAACTAATTAATCCACTGAAGGAATTCTTTGGGCAGCCTATCATTTGGGCTGTTTTATTTGTGTCATTACCATTTTTCAGCCACATTTACAGTGAGAATTGGGACCAAAGCACAGAAAACTTGGAAAACTTGATGTTTGGGCAAAAAATCCCAGGTAATGCTGTGGCTAAGGAAGTCAAGGTTTCTGAAGAGATTAGCACCATTAACAAGAACCCAAGTACTTTAGATTGAGACAATAGGAAATATGCCTTGGGGGCATTTTAGGAATAATCAAGACCCCATTCCAGGCTCCAATGTATAAAAGTATAAACTCATTTAAAAGACTTTCCCTTGAAATGAGAGCCCCACAAGGGTATCCTGCTCACACAGAGATGCCTAGGAATATGTTTCCCTAGGATTAATTTAACCAAACTCATAAACCCAAGCATGCAGAGGCTGCTGAAGCCATGATCCAAGGGTGTATGATGATTCCTTTAGCTAGGGATAGACCTTTGGTGTCATCCATGTGGTGCTTATTTTGTAAGCATGAAGAATGCAAGAGTTAACAGGGTCATAGAGTTTTCCATTCAGATTTAAAAGGAAATCTTGGGGGTCCAGCAATGTGTTGCAGGGTCTGAGTGACTACACAGAGCCCCTGAGTGGGCAATATATGAAGAGAGTGAAGCAAAAGATCAAATGGAGACTCCAGGAATTTGGAGAAGCCAGGAATGTGCAAATTTTAATCAACAAAGCTGCAGGTAATGAGCAGAGCCAGCCCAAGATAGTGGGCTGCAACCATAAAGCCACATGGGCTGGGCTGCCCTTGCTCTTTGGAGCTCACATCATGAAAGTATGTGTCCCAGATGCCAGAGATGGAGCTATATGATTTAATGTTTACATTGATGTTTTACAGTCTTGCTTTGGTCTGGTCCTTCCTTCCTATTTGCGCATTTCTTCTTTGGAATGGAAATGTTAACTTGGTGTCATTGTTTTTTAGGAGTATGTAAATTGTTCCTTTAATTTTTACAGGGCACAGCTTTGGACTCAAATTTTAGAGCAATACTGACACTTTTGAGACTTGAGGAAGGAATTAGTGCATTTTCAGTTGTGCATGGGATAGTGACATCATGTCAGATGGAATTATAACCTTCTTATTGTCTTTCTTTGAAGATTAGGTATGATTTAAGGAGGTGTATTTGGTGCCAAATTGACAGGGGTGGAATTGTGATGGTTAATCTCAATTGTCAACTTGATTGAATCAAAAGATGCTTAGGAGATTAGTAAAATACACCTAGCCGGGCGCGGTGGCGCACACCTGTAATCCCAGCGGCTCAGGAGGCAGAGGCAGGAGGATCGCAAGTTCGAGACCAGAGGCAGTCTGCGTAACTTAGTGAGACCCTGTCTCAGAAAGTAAATTTAAAAAATGGGCTGAGGGTGCAACTCATTGGTCCAGTGCTTGCAGAGCATGCAAGCACGAGGTCCTGGGTTCAACCCCCAGTACCAAAAAAAAGAAAAAAAAAAAAGTAAAATACACCTGTGGGTGTGCTTGTGAAATCATTTCCAGAGATGATTAGAGAGGACTCCAGGCTAAGTAATGGTTTAATCCTCTGATGGATTCAAAATTGGAATAGACTATTGGGAGGTGGAGAAAATATGAAAGGTGGGACTTTGTTGAAGAAAGTCGTCTGGTCACTGTGGAAGTATACTTAGGGCTCTATCTTGTCCTGGACCCCTTCCTGATTCTCTCTTTATGTTTCGTGGCCACCATGGGGAATGAGCAGCTGTGCTGCACAATGTCTGCTCCACCAAGACACTGCTTCTTCACAATCCCAGAAACATGGAACAAGTGGCCACAAACTAAAAACTCAGAAACCATGAGCTAAAATAAATCTTTCTTTCCTCTTTGAGGTGGATTTCCTCACATATTTTGTCATAGTAACACAAAACTAACAAAACCTCCATCAAGCAAAAGTTCACTGTCTAGCTCTCAAGCTTCTTGCCAGATACAAGTTGAAAATCAAGTAGTCTCTAACAGAGAAACTGTGTATGAGTATGAGACAAGCATCCTTTACTACTGTCTTGTTTACAAAATATAACATGACTTATGAAAATATCTACTCAGTAATTTCAGACGCACTCAGCAGCATCCCATAAAACCTTCAAATTTAGCAAATGTAACTTGGGGGGGGGGGGAATGGCAAGGAATTGAAGGCCCTGGATTTAACTCCCAAGTACCATAAAAAAACCAAACCAAACCATGGCTTGGGAGGCGGAGTCGGGAGGATCTTAAGTTTGAGACCAGAGGCAGTCTGCGTAATTTAGCAAGACACTGTCTCAAAAAGTAAAAAAAATGGGCTGGGGTGCAGCTCAGTGATCCAGCACTTGCAAAGCATGCAGGCGCGAGGCCCTGGGTTCAACCTCCAGTAAAAAAAA